>APFE030985302.1:0-17666 GCA_000404065.3 Pinus taeda
TGTTGTGGACAAGATGTTCCCAAGGTCTGATGATGGGCTTGGGAAGTGCAAACTGAGTTTCTGCATCTGCATGTACAACTGCTGCTTTATTTGAATGAACTGTAACATTATTGACTTGTTGTTGATGGGTGGTTGTCTCAATGTTCTGAACAAAAGCAGGTTTAGAATGGTGTCTATTTTGATGTAGCTCTTCTTGCTGTATCTATGATTCAAGCTGCAAAAAATCAATCTTTTCTTGTGCATTTTGCAAATAAGTTTGAATATCGGTGAGAAAATCCTTGGTGATTTTGATTATATTATTCATAGTAGAGAGTATTAGATTGTCCACTAACTCTAATATTGCACTAATTGGAGGCATTTTTAATCATAAATAAATAGTAAAACAATGAGGAAAAGATGGACACCAATTGCTCTTTTATACTTCAAATCAATCAGCTTGCAATAGATTCAGCACACAAAGAATGGTGATATCCGAAAAACAAACTCCTCACTCAAAAAATGAATTTTCTTCAATTCACCTGAGAATTTAACTTCCAACAAAGCTACAAGCAATTTAGGCCTCAAAAAGATATTTTCATGTACCAGCCTTGAATCCAAGGGAACTTGTCATGGCAACACTTCAATAAAAATCTCTGATATGAACAACCTTTAAGAAAATACACTAATTCGATCTATAATACCATGAAACTTGGTAATTAGGAATCAAATCAATACATATCTTCCTGTGATCTGTATGCCTTCTCCAGCGCTACCAAACCATTTCACTGTTCTGCAAACTAGACAAGTCGCTCTCTATTGCTGAAGAGTAGCTTTCTTTTTCTGCCGAACGGGAGGAACTCCACGCTTTTAACCAAATCGCAATTACTGGCAAATTCACACTTTCCCTTTTATATGCATAAGCTATCTTTCAGATTATGATTATAAAACCATTTCACAATCAATCAATCTCTATATATGAGAGTTTCCTCCTTCATGACAAATTTAAAGTTGATGTAAAGAACCAACATCCGCTGCATATACATATTTAAGTATTCACACTAAGTACTTGGAACCTCGAAGCCACAATCCGCTACCAAAGATGAAAATTGATGACCCCAACCAATCCAACTACAGAAAGGCTACTGTACCATCCATCAAGTAGCTAGTAGCCATCATCGCATTATGCAACATTGGGAAGCCGACTGTCAATTCAAAGAAACCGCCAAAAATAGGTTGGATGAAACTCTTCTAGGAATTGTAGAGTTTATTCATGGAAGGAATACCTTGCAGCAGAACTCTATCAGGCCCATTTCACAACAATCCCTCTTACCAAATATTCTTGCTCTTACAAGAAACAACTTTCCTTGATATACAGACTACCAACACCATGGGTTTTGTATCATATCTGCTTGTTTACACTGAATTCTTCCAAGAAAAAAAATCAAGGTGAATTGAAATAGAATTATAATCACATTTTTTCTACAGTTATAGCACCATGAAAAAAAAATCCTGCGAGTTACGCAGGTACTCCATATTGTAGCTCAAAGATGCCACTCCAAGCTGTTTGTCGACATCAACATAGTTGTGCTCTTCCAAACGAGGTAGGCTCAATGTCGATTCCCCACCTTTTCGATATCCTTTCAAACCACAATTCTGTGTGTTTATGTAGCAAGCGTGACTGCTAGATTCAATTCCTGAATAATTAATATTGGGCATGCACATCTTGCCTTTAGTTCCTGATGCTTTCACTACCTGTATATTTGCATTGTCAACAGAACCCACCTCCGATTCGTCATCGTCACTGTCAATATTATCAGGTGTAACTCTGTTTTGAATGCCTCTTCGTCTCAAAACAAAAACATTAAAATAATAGCTAACCAAATCCTCAATCTTTCTTGAAGGTAAGCAGGTTATGGATTTAGCAGTTTCGAGCACATCTCAATTCCAATGACTCAATTCATGCATATATGACTTGAACCCATGAAACAATGCGCCCATATTCCATTCGACATTATATTAATCGACCCAACCAGCACAAAACTCTCTATTTTCGACCCAATATCAATCATATATATATTAGCAGATTAAATATTCAACTCGAATCTGTTCAAGAATAAACACCCACTAGACACCTTGATATTTCAGCGCACAATTAAATCTGGTGTATTTTTTAATCCATTATTTCGTAAAGCTAATGTTCGTAATTTGGCAAATTTTAACCACAGCTGAACATTTTAACTTATAACATCTATATCATTGATTACAATCCGTCATTCAACTTACAACACGTAATTGATTACAATTAATACGAAGATTTGACTCTGCCCTTTCATTGTAATGTTCCTTTCAAGAGACAACTGTACCCTTTCATGTTAGCTTTTCCATCACATATTTCATGTTAGCATTTCCATCACATATTTCAACCAGATATATAAAATACCAAACCATTTGATCTAATCCGTTGTTTTTTTTTTAAACGTCAGAGATTATACTTGCTGCAGTTGTCCGTGTACCACATCAGCCACATGAATACTAATTTTCTTTCGACGGGAGATCTTCACATACTGTAGCCATTCTAAGTGAAGCTTCACATCTCTTATGGAAGTGGCAGAAGATAATTCATATATCCAATTAGAGATACGCACGAAGAAGAGATTTGGTGAGCCTCCCAGTAATTGACAAAAATGTTAGAAAGAGTGGCAGAATACCTGGAATGCTTACAGTAACGCATCACAAGAGGTTGACAGTAACAGGGTCAGTAATGAGTAGGCCGCATACCAGGCGCTGGAAAACTTCAGACCTTCTGGGTGTTTCTCCAGCAGAGGTGGATGCACTGCACTGCAAGGTGGTGGCACTCATTTAGTCTAACCAGGTTGATGAGGCATAAATTCTTTACTGGCAAGGAGCTAATTTCTCTCACGGATTAGAATTTCTCCAACATCAATAATGCGCACAATATTTATAAATTATCAATGCACTCATTTCTTGGCTATTATGGGCACGCTGACAAGAAGTGACAGCGCTGGCAGTGTCAAGTAGAGGAGAGTGTTTATGGACAGAGAGCGCAGATAATGGCAGAGAATGAGAGCACCGGTATGGTAGACACAGGTCAGAGAAGTCAGTTAACACAGAACTGACATATATATAGAGACCACAAAACAAGTGGCTCAAATTGGAGCAGGACCAGCAATCACCTGCTCTGATACCATGTTAAACACACATGGATAGCAAGAGAGATATGAAAGATAAAACATGCAATACAATTTTTATTGACAAATGATATAAATTTATAGTACATTATGTGACCGTTGGGATTCACATCCCAAGGTCTCTTGGACTGCTTTGTCTATTCAGCTTCCACTCTAACCCATTTAGGATTAGGTGTCCAACAGTTTAGTCTCTTGTAGTGCTTTGCAACTTAGTCTCTCGTATTGCTTTGCAGCTTAGTCTCTCGTAGTGATTTGCAGCTTAATCTCTCGTATTAGTTTGCAGCTTAGTTTGTTGTATTGCTTTGCAGCTTTATTTCTCATAGTGCTTTTCTTCGTAGTCTCTCATAGAGCTTTGCTGCTTAGTATCTCATATTGCTTGGTTGCTTAGTCTCTCATAGTGCTTTGTTGCTCAATCTTTCATAGTGTTTTGCAGCGCATAGTAGCTTTAATGCTTAGTCTCTTGTAGTGCTTTGCAACTTAGTCTCTTGTAGTGCTTTGCAGCTTAGTCTATCGTATTGCCTTATAGCTTAGTGCCTCGTAGTGCTTTGTTGGTTAGTCTCTCATAGTGCTTGGCTACTTAGTCTCTCATAGTGCTTTGTTGCTCAATCTCTCATAGTGCTTTGCTACATACTCTCTCGTAGTGCTTTACTACATACTCGATCATAGTCCTTTGTAGCTTAATCTCTCGTATTGCTTTGCAGCTTAGTCTCTCGTAGTGCTTTGTTGCTTAGTCTCTCATAGTGCTTGGCTCCTTAGCCTCTCAGAGTGCTTTGCTCCTCAGTCTCTCATAGTGCTTTGTAGCTCATAGTAGCTTTAATGCTTAGTCTCTCGTAGTGATTTGGAGCTTAGTCTCTCTTATTGCTTTAAAGCTTAGTCTACCGTATTTCTTTGCAGCTTAATCTCTCATAGTGCTTTGCTACTTAGTCTCTCATAGTGCTTTGTTGCTTAGTCTCTCATATTGATTGGTTGCTTAGTCTCTCATAGTTCTTTGTTGCTCAATCTCTCATAGAGCTTTGCAGCTCATAGTAGCTTTAATGCTAAGTCTCTTGTAGTGCTTTGCAACTTAGTCTCTCGTAGTGCTTTGTAGCTTAGTCTCTCATATTGCTTTGTAGTTTAGTCTCTCGTAGCGCTTTGCTGCTTAGTCTCTCATTGTGCTTGGCTGCTTAATCTCTCATATTGCTTTGTTGCTCAGTCTCTCACAGTGCTTTGCAGCTCATAGCAACTTTATTTCTTAGTCTCTCGTAGTGCTTTGCAACTTAGTCTCTCGTATTTCTTTGTAGCTTAGTCTCTCGTAGTGCTTTGCAGCTTAGTCTCTCATATTGCTTTGTAGCTTAGTCTCTCATAGTGCTTTGCAGCTTAGTCTTTCGTATTTGTTTGCAGCTTAGTCTCTCGTAGTGCTTTGTTGCTTAGTCTCTCATAGTGCTTGGCCGGTCAGTCTCTCATAGTGCTTGGCTGGTTAGTCTCTCATATTGCTTTTTTGCTCAATATCTCATAGTGCTTTGTAGCTCATAGGCGCTTTAATGCTTAGTCTCTCGTAGTGCTTTGCAGCTTAGTCTCTTGTATTGCTTCGCAGCTTAGTCTCTCGTAGTGCTTTGCTGCATAGTCTCTTGTAGTGCTCTACTACTTAGTCTCTCATAGTGCTTTGCAGCTTAGTCTCTGGTAGTGCTTTGCAGCTTAGTCTCTCGTATTTCTTTGTAGCTTAGTCTGTCATATTGCTTTGTAGCTTAATCTCTCATAGTTCTTTGCTACATAGTTTCTCATATTGCTTTGTTGCTTCTCTCATAGTGATTGCTTGCTTAGTCTCTCATAGTGCTTTGTTGCTCAATCTCTCATAGTGCTTTGCAGCATATAGTAGCTTTAATGCTTAGTCTATTGTAGTGCTTTGCAACTTAGTCTCTCATAGTGCTTTGCAGCTTAGTCTCTCGTATTGCTTTGTAGCTTAGTCTCTCGACGTGCTTTGTTGCTTAGTCTCTTATAGTGCTTGGCTGCTTAGTCTCTCATAGTGCTTTGTTGCTCAATATCTCATAGTGCTTTGTAGCTCATAGTAGCTTTAATGGTTAGTCTCTCGTAGTGCTTTGCAACTTGGCCTCTCATATTGGTTTATAGCTTAGTCTCTCGTAGTTCTTTACTACATACTCTCTCATACTCCTTTGCAGCTTAGTCTCTCATATTGCTTTGTAGCTGAGTCTCTCATATTGATTTTCCACTTAGTCTCTCATAGTTCTTTGTTGCTGAGTCTCTCATAGTGCTTTTCTGCTTCGTCTCACATAGTGCTTTGTTGCTCAATCTTTCATAGTGCTTTGCAGCTCATAGTAGCTTTATTGCTTAGTCTCTTGTATTTATTTTCAACTTTGTCTCTCGTATTGCTTTCGAGCTTAGTCTCTTGTAGTGCTTTGCAGCTTAGTCTCACATGTTGCTTTGCAGCTTAGTCTCTCATAGTGCTTTGTTGATTAGTCTATCATAGTTCTTTGTTGCTTAGTCTCTCATAGTGCTTTGCAACTTAGTCTCTCGTAGTGCTTTGCAGCTTAGCCTCTCGTATTGCTTTGCAACTTAGTGTCTCGTAGTGCTTTGTTGCTTAGTCTCTCATAGCGCTTGGCTACTTAGTCTCTCATAGTGCTTTGTTGCTCAGTCTCTCATAGTGCTTTGTAGCTCATAGTAGCTTTAATGCTTAGTCTCTCGTAGTGCTTTGCAACTTAATCTCTCGTATTTCTTTGCAGCTTAGTCTCTCGTAGTGCTTTGCTGCATAGTCTCTCGTAGTGCTTTGCTACTTAGTATCTCATAGTGCTTTGCAGCTTAGTCTCTCGTAGTGCTTTGCAACTTAGTCTCTCGTATTTCTTTGCAACTTAGTCGCTCGTAGTGCTTTGTTTCTCAGTCTCTCATAGTTCTTGGCTGCTTAGTCTCTCATAGTTCTTTGTGCTCAGTCTCTCATAGTGCTTTGCATCTCATAATATCTTTAATGCTTAGTCTCTCATAGTGCTTTGCAACTTAGTCTATTGTATTGCTTTGCAGCATAGTCTCTCGTATTATTTTATAGCTTAGTCTCTCGTATTGCTTTGCAGCTTAGTCTCTCGTAGCGCTTTACTGCTTAGTCTCTCATAGTGCTTTGCTACTTAGTCTCTCATAGTGCTTGGCCGCATAGTCTCTAATAGTGCTTTGCTGCTCAGTGTCTCAGAGTGCTTGGTTTCTTAGTCACTCATAGTGCTTTGTTGCTCAAACTCTCAGAGTGCTTTGCAACTTAGTCTCTCGTAGTGCTTTGTAGCTTAGTGTCTCGTATTGCTTTGTAGCTTAGTCACTCGTAATGCTTCATTGCTTAGTCTCTGATAGTGCTTGGCTGCTTAGTCTCTCATAGTGCTTTGTTGCTCTATCTCTCATAGTGCTTTGCAGCTCACAGTAGCCTTAACGCTTAGTCTCTCATAGTGCTTTGCGACTTAGTGTCTTGTATTGCTTTGTAGCTTAGTCTTTCGTAGTGCTTCACTGCATACTCTCTCGTAGTCCTTTCCAGCTTACTCTCTTGTATTGCTTTGTAGCTTAGTCTCTCGTATTGCTTCTCCGCTTAGTCTCTCGTATTGCTTTTCTGCTTAGTCTCTCATAGTGCTTTGCTGCTCAGTCTCTCATAGTGCTTTGCTGCTTAGTCTCTCATATTGATTTGTTGCTCAGTCTCTCATAGTGCTTTGCATCTTGTAATGCTTTGCATATTAGTCTCTCGTAGTGCTTTGCAGCTTAGTCTCTCATAGTGCTTTGCAGCTTACTCTCTCGTATTGCTTTGCAGCTTAGTCTCTCGTAGTGCTTTGTTGCTTAGTCTCTCATAGTGCTTGGCTACTTAGTCTATCATAGTGCTTTGTTTCTCAATCTCTTATATTGTTTTGTAGCTCATAGTAGCTTTAATGCTTAGTCTCTCGTAGTGCTTTGCAACTTAGTCTCTCGTAGTGCTTTGCAGCTTAGTCTCTCTTAGTGCCTTATAGCTTAGTCTCTCATATTGCTTTGCAGCTTAGTCTCTCGTAGTGCTTTGCAGCTTAGTCTCTCATAGTGCTTTGTTGCTTAGTCTCTCATAGTGCTTTGTTTCTCAGTCTCTCATAGTGCTTTGCAGCTCATAGTAGATTTATTGCTTAGTCTCTCGTAATGCTTTGCAGCTTAGTCTCTCATAGTGCTTTGCAGCTTGGTCTCTCGTACTTTGCAGCTTAGTCTCTCATATTGCTTTGCTGCTTAGTATATCATAGTGCTTTTTTGCTTAGTCTCTCATAGTGCTTTGTTGCTCAGTCTCTCATAGTGCTTTGTAGCTCATAGTAGCTTTAATGCTTAGTCTCTCGTAGTGCTTTGCAACTTAGTCTCTCGTAGTGCTTTGCAGCTTAGTTTCATGTATTGCTTTGCACCTTAGTCTCTTGTAGTGCTTTGTTGCTTAGTCTCTCATAGTGCTTGGCCACTTAGTTTCTCATAGTGCTTTGTTGCTCAGTCTCTCATAGTGCTTTGTAGCTCATAGTAGCTTTGATGATTAGTCTCTCGTAGTGCTTTGCAACGTAGTCTCTCTCGTATTTCCTTGCAGCTTAGTCCCTCGTAGTGCTTTGCTACATAGTCCCTCGTAGTGCTTTGCAGCTGAGTCTCTTGTATTGCTTTGCTACTTAGTCTCTCGTATTTCTTTCCAGTTTAGTCTGTCATAGTGCTTTGTTGCTTAGTCTCTCATAGTTCTTGGCTGCTTAGTCTTTGATAATGCTTTGTTGCTCAGTCTCTCATATTTCTTTGCAACTCATAGTAGGTTTAATGCTTAGTCTCTCGGAGTGCTTTGCAACTTAGTCTCTCATATTGCTTTGCAGCTTAGTCTCTCATAGTGCTTTGCAGCTTAGTCTCTCGTATTGCTTTGCAGCTTAGTCTCTCGCAGTGCTTTGCTGCTTTCTCTCTCATAGTGCTTTGCTGCTTAGTCTCATATAGTCCTTTGCTACTTAGTATCTCATAGTTCTTTATTGCTCAGCCTCTCATAGTGCTTTGCAGCTCATAGTAGCTTTATTTCTTAGTCTCTCGTAGTGCCTTGCAACTTAGTCTCTCGTAGTGCCTTGCAACTTAGTCTCTCGTATTGCTTTGCAGCTTAGTCTCTCATAGTGCTTTGCAACTTAGTCTCTGGTATTGCTTTGCAGCTTAGTCTCTCATAGTGCTTTGCTGCTTAGTTTCTCATATTTCTTTGTTGCTTAGTCTTTCATAGTGCTTTGTTGCTCACTCTCTCATAGTTCTTTGCAACTTAGTCTCTCGTATTTCTTTACAGCTTAGTCTCTCATAGTGCTTTGCAACTTAGTCTCTCATAGTGCTTTGCTGCATAGTCTCTCGTAGTGCTTTGTTGCTTAGTCTCTCATAGTTCTTTGCAACTTAGTCTCTCGTAGTGCTTTGCAGCTTAGTCTCTCGTATTTCTTTGCATCTTAGTCTCTCGTACTGCTATGTTTCTTAGTCTCTCATAGTTCATGGCTGCTTAGTCTCTCATAGTGCTTTGTTGCTCAGTCTGTCATAGGGCTTTGTAGCTTAGTCTCGCATATTACTTTGCAGCTTAGTCTCTCATAATGCTTTGTTGCTTAGTCTCTCATAGTGCTTTGTTGCTCAGTCTCTCATAGTGCTTTGCAGCGAATAGTATCTTTAATGCTTAGTCTCTCGTAGTGCTTTGCAACTTAGTCTCTCGTAGTGCTTTGCAACTTAGTTTCTCGTTCTTCTTTTTTAGCTTAGTCTCTCGTAGTGCTTTGTTGCTTAGTCTCTCACAGTGCTTGACTGCTTAGTCTCTCATAATGCTTTGCAGCTCATAATTTATTTAATGCTTAGTATTTCGTAGTGCTTTGCAAATTAGTCTCTCGTATTGCTTTGCAGCTTAGTCTCTCGTAGTGCTTTGCTGCATAGTATCTCGTAGTGCTTTGTTGCTTAGTCTCTCGTAGTGCTTTGCTGCTTAGTCTCTCAGAGTGCTTTGAAGCTAAGTCCCTCATAGTGCTTTGTTGCTCAGTCTCTCATAGTTATTTGCAGCTTATAGTAGCTTTAATGCTTAGTCTCTAGTAGTGCTTTTCAACTTGGTCTATCGTATTGATTTGCAGCTTAGCCTCTCGTAGTGATTTGTATCTTAGTCTCTCGTATTGCTTTGCAGATTAGTCTCTCGTATTGCTTTGAAGCTTAATCTCTGATAGTGCTTTGTTGTTTAGTCTCTCATAGTGCTTTGCAACTTAGTCTCTTATAGTGCTTTGTTGCTTAGTCTGTCATAGTGCTTTGTTGCTCAATCTCTCAGAGTGCTTTGCAACTTAGTCTCTCGTAGTGCTTTGCAGCTTATTCTCTCGTATTGCTTTGTAGCTTAGTCACTCGTAGTGCTTCATTACTTAGTCTCTCATAGTGCTTGGTTGCTTAGTCTCTCATAGTGCTTTGTTGCTCTATCTCTCATAGTGCTTTGCAGCTCATAGTAGCTTTAATGCTTAGTCTCTCGTAGTGCTTTGCAACTTAGTCTCTCGTAGTGCTCTGCAGCTTAGTTTCATGTATTGCTTTGCGGCTTAGTCTCTCATAGTGCTTTGTTGCTTAGTCTCTCATAGTGCTTGGCCGCTTAGTTTCTCATAGTGCTTTGTTGCTCAGTCTCTCATAGTGCTTTGTAGCTCATAGTAGCTTTGATGATTAATCTCCCGTACTGCTTTGCAACGTAATCTCTCTTGTATTTCCTTGCATCTTAGTTCCTCGTAGTGCTTTGCTACATAGTCTCTCGTAGTTCTTTGCAGTTGAGTCTCTCGTACTGCTTTGCTACTTAGTCTCTCGTATTTCTTTCCAGCTTAGTCTGTCATAGTGCTTTGTTGCTTAGTCTCTCATAGTTCTTGGTTGCTTAGTCTGTGATAATGCTTTGTTTCTTAGTCTCTCATATTTCTTTGCAACTTATAGTATGTTTAATGCTTAGTCTCTCGGAGTGCTTTGCAACTTAGTCTCTCATATTGCTTTGTAGCTTAGTCTCTCATAGTGCTTTGCAGCTTAGTCTCTCGTACTGCTTTGTAGCTTAGTCTCTCGTAGCGCTTTGTTGCTTTCTCTCTCATAGTGCTTTGTTTCTTAGTCTCAGATAGTGATTTTCTACTTAGTCTCTCATAGTGCTTTGTTGCTCAGCCTCTCATAGTGCTTTGCAGCTCATAGTAGCTATATTGCTTAGTCTCTCGTAGTGCCTTGCAACTTAGTCTTTCGTATTGCTTTGCAGCTTAGTCTCTCGCAGTGCTTTGCAGCTTAGTCTCTGGTATTGCTTTGCAGCTTAGTCTCTCATAGTGCTTTGCTGCTTAGTTTCTCATAGTGCTTTACTGCTTAGTCTTTCATAGTGCTTTGTTGCTCACTCTCTCATAGTGCTTTGTAACTTAGTCTCTCGTATTGCTTTGCAGCTTAGTCTCTCATAGTGCTTTGCAACTTAGTCTCTCATAGTGCTTTTGAGCTTAGTCTCTCATAGTGCTTTGCTGCATAGTCTCTCGTAGTGCTTTGCTGCTTAGTCTCTCATAGTGCTTTGCAACGTAGCCTCTCGTATTGCTTTGCAGCTTTGTCTCTCGTATTTCTTTACATCTTAGTCTCTTGTACTGCTATGTTTCTTAGTCTCTCATAGTTCATGGCTGCTTAGTCTCTCATAGTGCTTTGTTGCTCAGTCTATCATAGGGCTTTGTAGCTTAGTGTCTCATATTTCTTTGCAGCTTAGTCTCTCATAATGCTTTGTTGCTTAGTCTCTCATAGTGCTTTGTTGCTCAGTCTCTCATAGTGCTTTGCAGCGAATAGTAGCTTTAATGCTTAGTCTCTCGTAGTGCTTTGCAGCTTAGTCTCTCATAGTGCTTTGCAACTTAGTTTCTCGTTCTTCTTTTTTAGCTTAGTCTCTTGTAGTGCTTTGTTACTTAGTCTCTCATAGTGCTTGACTGCTTAGTCTCTTATAGTGCTTTATTGCTCAATCTCTCATAATGCTTTGCAGCTCATAATTGCTTTAATGCTTAGTCTTTCGTAGTGCTTTGCAAATTAGTCTCTCGTATTGCTTTGCAGCTTAGTCTCTCGTAGTGCTTTGCTGCATAGTATCTAGTAGTGCTTTGTTGCTTAGTCTCTCGTAGTGCTTTGTTTCTTAGTCTCTCAGAGTGCTTTGAAGCTTAGTCCCTCATAGTGCTTTGTTTCTCAGTTTCTCATAGTTCTTTGCAGCTCATAGTAGCTTTAATGCTTAGTCTCTAGTAGTGCTTTTCAACTTAGTCTCTCGTATTGCTTTGTAGCTTAGCCTCTTGTAGTGATTTGTAGCTTAGTCTCTCATATTTCTTTGGAGATTAGTCTCTAGTATTGCTTTGCAGCTTAATCTCTGATAGTGCTTTGTTGCTTAGTCTCTCATAGTGCTTTGCAACTTAGTCTCTTATAGTGCTTTGTTGCTTAGTCTCTCATAGTGCTTTGTTGCTTAATCTCTCATAGTGCTTTGCAATTTAGTCTCTCGTAGTTCTTTGCAGCTTAGTCTCTCGTATTGCTTTGTAGCTTAGTCACTCATAGTGCTTTGTTGCTTAGTCTCTCATAGTGCTTGGTTGCTTGGTCTCTCACAGTGCTTTGCAGCTCATAGTAGCTTTAATGCTTAGTCTCTCGCAGTGCTTTGCAACTTAGTCTCTCATATTGATTTGTAGGTTAGTGTCTCGTAGTGCTTTACTGCATACTCTCTCTTAGTCCTTTGCAACTTAGTCTCTCGTATTTCTTTGTAGCTTAGTCCCTCCTATTGCTTTTCTGCTTAGTCTCTCATAGTGCTTTGCTGCTTAGTCTCTTATAGTGCTTTGTTGCTTAGTCTCTCATAGTGCTTTGCTACTTAGTCTCTCATATTGATTTGTTGCTCAGTCCCTCATAGTGGTTTGCATCTTATAGTAGCTTTAATGCTTAGTCTCTCTTAGTTGTTTCCAACTCAGTCTCTCGTAGTGCTTTGCAGCTTAGTCTCTCGTAGTGCTTTGCAACTTAGTCTCTCGTATTGTTTTGCAGCTTAGTCTCTCGTATTGTTTTGTTGCTTAGTCTCTCATAGTGCTTGAATGTCCAGTCTCTCATAGCGCTTTGTTACTCAGTCTCTCATATTGCTTTGTAGCTCATAGTAGCTTTAATGCTTAGTCTCTCGTAGTGCTTTGCAACTTAGTCTCTCGTATTTCTTTGCAACTTAATCTCACATAGTGCTTTGTTGCTTACTCTCTGCTAGTGCTTTGCTAATTAGTCTCTCATAGTGCTTTGTTGCTCAAACTCTCATAGTGATTTGCAGCTCATAGTAGCTTTAATTCTTAGTCTTTTGCAGTGATTTGCAACTTAGTCTCTCGTAGTGCTTTGTAGCTTAGTCTCTCGTATTGCTTTGTAGCTTAGTCTCTCGTAGTGCTTTGTTGCTTAGTCTCTCATAGCGCTTGGATGCTTAGTCTCTCATAGTGCTTTGTTGTTCACTCTCTCATAATGCTTTGCCTCTCATAGTAGCTCTAATGGTTAGTCTCTCGTACTGCTTTGCAACTTATTCTCTCATATTGCTTTGTAGCTTAATCTCTCGTAGTGCTTTACTTCATACTCTCTTGTAGTCCTTTACAACTTATTCTCTCGTATTGCTTTGTAGCTTTGTCTGTCGTATTGCTTTTCCACTTAGTCTCTCATAGTGCTTTGTTGCTTAGTCTCTAATAGTGCTTTGCTACTTAGTCTCTCATAGTGCTTGGTAGCTTAGTCTCTCATAGTGATTTGTTGTTCAGTTTCTCATAGTGCTTTGCAGCTTATAGTAGCTTCAATGCTTAGTCTCTCATAGTGCTTTGCAACTTAGTCTCCCATAGTGCTTTACAACTTAGTCTCTCCTCGTGCTTTGCAGCTTGCTGTTTTGTATTGCTTTGCAGCTTAGTCTCTCGTAGTGCTTTGTTGCATAGTCTCTCAGAGTGCTTTGCTGCTTAGCCTCTCATAGTTATTTGTTGCTCAGTCTCTCATAGTGCTTTGCAGCTCATAGTAGCTTTATTGCTTGGTCTCTCATAGTGCTTTGCAACTTAGTCTCTCGTATTGCTTTGCCACTTAGTCTCTCGTAGTGATTTGCAGCTTAGTTTCTCGTATTACTTTGCTTCTTAGTCTCCGGTAGTGCTTTCTTGGTTATTCTTTCATAGCGCTTTGTTGCTTAGTCTCTCATAATGCTTTGTTGCTCAGTTTCTCATAGTGCTTTGCAGCTCATAGTAGCTTTAATGCTTAGCCTCTCATAGTGCTTTGCAACTTAGTCTCTCGTAGTCCTTTGCAACTTAGTCTCTCGTATTGCTTTGTAGCTTAGTCTCTTGTAGTGCTTTGTTGCTTAGCCTCTCATAGTGCTTGGCTGCTTAGTCTCTCATAGTTCTTTGTTGCTCAATCTCTCATAGTGCTTTCCAGCTCATAATAGCTTTAATGTTTAGTCTCTCATAGTGCTTTACTGCATACTCTCTTGTAGTCATTTGCAGCTTAGTCCCTCGTATTGCTTTGTAGCTTAGTCTCTCATATTGCTTTTCCGCTTAGTCTCTCGTGGTGCTTTGCTGCTTAGTCTCTCATAGTGCTTTGCTACTTAGTCTCTCATAGTGCTTGGTTTCTTAGTCTCTCATAGTGATTCGTTGCTGAGTCTCTCATAGTGCTTTTCATCTTATAGTAGCTTTAATGCTTAGTATCTCATAGTGCTTTGCAACTTAGTCTCTCCTAGTGCTTTACAGCTTAGTCTCTCATATTGCTTTGTTGCTTAGTCTCTCATAGTGCTTTGCATCTTCGTCTCTCATAGTGCTTTATTGCTTAGTATCTCATAGTGCTTTGCAGCTCATACTAGCTTTATTGCTTAGTCTCTCATAGTGCTTTGCAACTTAGTCTCTCATTTTTCTTTGCAGCTCAGTCTCTCGTAGTGCTTTGCAGCTTAGTCTCTTGTATTGCTTTGCAGCATAGTCTCTCATAGTGCTTTGCTTCTTAGTCTATCATAGTGCTTTGCTGCTTGCTCTCTCATAGTGCTTTGCTACTTAATCTCTCATAGTGCTTGGTTGCTTAGTCTCTCATAGTGATTCGTTGCTGAGTCTCTCATAGTGCTTTTCATCTTATAGTAGCTTTAATGCTTAGTATCTCATAGTGCTTTGCAACTTAGTCTCTCCTAGTGCTTTGCAACTTAGTCTCTCATATTGCTTTGTTGCTTAGTCTCTCATAGTGCTTTGCATCTTAGTCTCTCATAGTGCTTTATTGCTTAGTATCTCATAGTGCTTTGCAGCTCATACTAGCTTTATTGCTTAGTCTCTCATAGTGCTTTGCAACTTAGTCTCTCATTTTGCTTTGGAGCTCAGTCTCTCGTAGTGCTTTGCAGCTTAGTCTCTTGTATTGCTTTGCAGCATAGTCTATCATAGTGCTTTGCTGCTTAGTCTATCATAGTGCTTTGCTGCTTGCTCTCTCATAGTGCTTTCCTACTTAGTCTGTCATAGTGCTTGGTTGCTAAGTCTCTCATAGTTCTTTGCAACTTAGTCTCTCGTAGTGCTTTGCAGCTTAGTCTCTCGTAGTGCTTTGCAGCTTAGTCTCTCATATTGCTTTGTAGCTTAGTCTCTCTTAGTGCTTTGTTGCTTACTCTCTCATAGTGCTTGGTTGCGTAGTCTCTCATAGTGCTTTGTTGCTCAATCTCTCACAGTGCTTTGTAGCTCATAGTAGCTTTAATGCTTAGTCTCTTATAGTGCTTTGCAACTTAGACTCTCATCTTGTTTTGTAGCTTAGTCTCTTGTAGTGCTTTGCAGCTTAGTCTCTCATATTGCTTTGCAGCTTCGTCTCCAGTATTGCTTTGTGGCTTAATCTCTCATAGCGCTTTATTGCTTAGTCTCTCATAGTGCTTTACTGCTTAGTTTCTCATAGTGCTTTTCTACTTATTCTCTTATAGTGCTTGGCTGCTTAGTCTCCCATAGTGCTTTCTTGCTATGTCTCTCATAGTGCTTTGCAGCTCATAGTAGCTTTAATTCTTAGTCTCTCGTAGTGCTTTTCAACTTAGTCTCTCGTATTGCTTTGCAGCTTAATCTCTCATAGTGCTTTGCTACTTAGTCTCTCATACTGCTTTGCTGCTTAGTCTCTCATAGTGATTGGTTGCTTAGTCTCTCATAGTGCTTTGTTTCTCAATCTCTCATAGTACTTTGCAGCTCATAGTAGCTTTAATGCTTAGTCTCTTGTAGTGCTTTGCAACTTAGTCTCTCGTAGTGCTTTGCTACTTAGTCTCTCATAGTGCTTGGTTGCTAAGTTTCTCATAGTGGTTTGCAACTTAGTCTCTCGTAGTGCTTTGCATTTTAGTCTCTCATAGTGCTTTGTAGCTTAGTATCTCGTAGTGCTTTGTTGCTTAGTCTCTCATAGTGCTTGGCTACTTGGTCTCTCATAGTGCTTTGTTGCTCAGTCTCTCATAGTGCTTTGTAGCTCATAGTAGCTTTAATGCTTAATCTCTCGTAGTGCTTTGCAACTTAGTCTCTCGTATTGGTTTGTAGCTTAGTCTCTCATAGTGCTTTGCAGCTTAGTCTCTCGTATTGCTTTGCACCTTAGTCTCTGGTATTGCTTTGCGGGTTAATCCCTCATAGTGCTTTGCTGCTTAGTCTCTCATAGTGCTTTGCTACTTAGTCTCTCATAGTGCTTGGCTGCTTATTATCCCATAGTGCTTTGTTGCTCTGTGTCTCATAGTGCTTTGCAGCTCACAGTAGCTTTAATGCTTAGTATCTCGTAGTGCTTTGTAACTTAGTCTCTCATAGTGGTTTGCAGCTTAATCTCTCATAGTACTTTGCACTTAGTCTCTCATAGTGCTTCGCTGCTCAGTCTCTCGTAGTGATTGGTTGCTTAGTCTCTCATAGTGCTTTGTTGCTCAATCTCTCATAGTACTTTGCAACTCATAGTAGGTTTAATGCATAGTCTCTTGTAGTGCTTTGCAACTTAGTCTCTCGTAGTGCTTTGCGGCTTAGTCTCTCGTATTGCTTTGTAGCTTAGTCTCTCGTAATGCTTTGTTGCTTAGTCTCTCATAGTGCTTGGCTGCTTAGTCTCTCATAGTACTTTGTTGCTCAATCTCTCGTAATGCTTTGCAACTCATAGTAGCTCTAATGGTTAGTCTCTCGTAGTGCTTTGTAACTTAGTCTCTCGTATTTCTTTATAGCTTAGTCTCTCGTAGTGCTTTACTGCATACTCTCTCGTGGTCCTTTGCAGCTTAGTCTCTCGTATCGCTTTGTAGCTTAGTCTCTCGTATTGCTTTGCAACTTAGTCTCTTGTAGAAGGGCTATTTTTATGGGCATTTTACAAAAGGTGTCTTCAGGGCATATGAAGTACATACTTAGGGGAATACAATGCAAGTGTTTCCATGTTATGTCACTTCTCACAGGTCCTGGAATAAGTCCTCCAATATGCAGGAGAAGGGGTAACAGGGACGGTGACAAATTACTGTGTAACAATGAAGCACAAATAAACGGGCCAACTCATGATGAACTCTAACATTTTCCACCCTTTGACAAAATTCAAAACATGATAGGTGCTAGAAGCATGACATGGCAAGAGGGCATGCTTGTAACTCGGTGAGGGTAGTGGGTTCATCCCTGACATGTTTTCCACTCTTATGGTGTCTCCTGGGAGCCTACTCTTATGAGGATGAGTCACTTTGTGTCTCCATCTCATACTCAGATGAATGCTGTGATGTCATGACTGCAATGTGGACTGTGATTAGGCTGCCCTTTGATGATGGTGTGAGGTTGGGTGCCTTTGTGATATCTGTCACCAAAGGGAACAATGAAACAGGGAGTATTAGGAAGGGAGTGATGTAATGAGAATAGGGGTTATAGGGAGAAATTTGTTAGGGATGTGGGAGAAGTTTGGGGTTTTTGAGAGGGTAGGGTTTGGGGTTTTGTGTTGACCAAATAGTGGAGGGATAGGGGAGAGGGTTTGGTAGTAATTTAGGGTAGGGGTTTTAGGAAAAATGATAGAGGGAGGATGGGAAAATGATAGGTGAGGGAAAATGGTGGGTGGAATGAGACCTTGGCACTAACAACACATTTTAACAACCCTAGCCATCAATTTCTTGGTGATTTATTATGGTTGACTTTATGCATTTTGGTGACATTCAAACATCTCAATAAACACCCTATCATTGACAAAATTTGATGAACAAGTGATTTTAAAGATCCTACCTCTCAATTTGATAGGCTACACCAAAATTTGGGGGTGTTTGGGCACTTGTCTTGGCCCTTATCTGTATGTGCCACACGCAAAGCCTAGTGCACTGCGCCCTGGGTATGCGTTGCACCCTTAGAAAAATTGAACTGTGGGCAGGTTGTGTGTGTGCCGCGCCCTCTGTGTGCGCTGCGCCCCTGGGTATATGCGCCGCGCCCTCTGAAACCGCCTCCAACTCACTCAAACGCTCACCAATGCACACTCACACCTTTACAATGCTTCTCCAAGGCTTGTAATAGCGCAATGCCTTTGGTTTTGATAAAAAATTGTATATATAGCCTTGGAAGAGATGGGTTTAATTTTTGCCTCTTCAAAAACCCATTTTTCTAATGTTATGTTTTGCAC
>APFE030985306.1:47694-58878 GCA_000404065.3 Pinus taeda
GGGATCCTTGCCATCAAACTTCCTCATATCGATTTTTGGAATATGATGGGTCTTTGATGCCACATTAGAGTCTATGGAATCATGATTAACATTTCTTTTGTTCTCATCATGAGTTTCCTTTACTACCCTTTCACCCTTAGTGACCATTTCTTGTAGCAACTTATTCATATTTATCTTCAATTCGTCCATGTCTGTCCTCAAATCTGTCTTCAAATCACATGTCTGTCTTCAAATTTTTCTTCCAATCGTCCATCTTAGCTTCCACGCCCTTTATCTTAGATTCCATGCCATTTATCTTAGCTTCTGTTAGCTTTTGTGAGGCTGACATTTTTTGCACTTGGTCTTGTAATTTTGATATATCATGTAGCATTTCTTCCTCTTCTTCATGAGTCATGCTAGAGCTTTCAGGTTCCTTACTAGGTGCTTGCATTTTCTTTCCTCGGGGCATCAGTTACCGATAATAATGCTCTACTAGCCCTTTGAATTCCTTCAAAATAAATTTTCAAACTAATCTTAAGCAAAAATTTAAAAAAATCTACACACCTTTTTTTTCTTTGTAGGAGCTCGATATTGCATCTGATGTATCTTTGTACTTTTATAACATCTAGTTCTGAAATTGCGACCTATGGTAGCCCTCTATGTCCTATTTCCAATGCCACTAGTTTGACCCCAATAGGATTCTCCAATGAATAGTTATGCCAAATCTCCCACAGTGACCTAAATATATACCTCTTCAAAAGAGCAAACTTGTATGAAGTGCCACGTGTCACTATTTGGACCTCTGGCTCTAAAACATATCTAGAAGAAACTACAGTCCATCATATTTTTGTATCTTTTTGCGAAATTTCAATCAGATGCTCAGAGAGAAAGTTATGATGATTTTCCCCAGGTCACATGTTTGGAATGTAATTCAAGATTCTGCAAAAAGACCAACTTCCTCAGATCATATCTCCGCAAATATAGTGTGAAACACTCTGAAATTTAGACCCGAGCTGCAGCACGATGTCTTCTCAAATGGGTTTTTTTCTGACTTTTGAAACATCACAGAAAAAATGTTATAGCAAAAATGCCACGATGTCCTATTTGGAGCAGTGAAACCCTAGAACTTGGCTCTGATACCAAATGTTATGAAACCAGCTCAAGAAAAGATAGAAAAGATAGATCAACGCCTTATAATTCAGCCTCTTCAAGGGGGAAACCCCCTTTACATTACATAAAATGAAAAATTCTTGATAATGACAAATGACAAAACCTCCTTTCTATATATAGGAGTCTAAGGAGTTCACAATATAACCCAGCCGACCTAACAAATAATAATATAAAGCCACAAAAATAACAATAGAGGGATTCTATGGGGCACAGTAATAATAATATGGGGGCAATAGGGGCACAAAAATATAAATAAGGGGTACAACTACCATAGTAATGGGGTAATCACTAGTATTATAGGGACCCAACACCTTGAGTCTGCTTCCTCTTCTAAACTTGCAATGCTCAATTCATTGGATCCTCTACTTCCTACTTCTTCCCTGAGATTTGATTATGTTATTGGGAGAGGCTCTGCTTGTGAAATTGACTATCCTCTAGATCTCGTATGAGATCTTACCCTAACAGAAGCTCATGATGATGCTCTTAACTCATCCCTTGAAATGATTTATTGGATATAGGTAATTCTGTCTAGATATTTCCTTCCTCGATCTCGTTTTTGGGGTCTTCCTCTATCCCTTTTGTTTTCTTTTCCTTTCATTCAATCTTAAAAGAAAAGGAAAAACATCCAAACAAATCTAAGGCTCGAGTCCTAGAACAAGGTCAAAAAACTTGCCTAACTAGGACAAGATGTTGGCCCTTATAATTAACAAAAAAATAATCAATCCAATTTTTTAATCTTTAGCCCTAGAAGAGGTTTAGTATGGACTTCACCTAACTAGGGCAAGAGAGTGTGCCTAAAATCAAGAAAACAAAAGAAAAAATAAAAGAATCACAAAATATAAAGCTCGAGTTCTAAAAGAGGCAAGAATTACCTAATCAAGAAAAGAGAGTGTTCCTATGGTCAATATTGGTTGTACTTTCGCGCCTTAGATAGCCTCCTCGTTAACAGTGCTAAAATGTTGGTGTTCAAATATGAATTATGAATTTCACTCTTTTTCACATTTATTGTCAACTCGAGGTTCGTTAATTGTTTCAAGGCTACTGTGAAAAATCTATGCAGGCCACAGGTTCCCTACCCAGCATTGAACTCTCACAAATTGCAAGGTCTGACAAGCATAATAAATGGAGTAACAAAAAACTAACAACAACAACAACAAATTGTAGTAACAATAGTCTAAATTCTCAACAACTCAAAAATCCAAATCATTAACACCAATATAAAAATCAATCATAAAAATTAAACCAACATAAATCTATTCACATAATTAATCCAACAACACCTGATAAGGAGAGTAGGCCGGACTTTGCCATCAGAGTTATGGTAAAGAGTGAAGATCACACGAAGTTTAGGAAATTAGACTTTGCATTAATCAAGAAGAAAATACAATAAAAGTTTCTTGTTACACCTCTCATATCCCATTCTACATTTTTTCTCTGTTAACCCTTACTTATACATTGTATCATTACATAAATAATATACAACAAACTCAGGAAAAAGATAGTAATCATGTCGATTTAACAGCTCCTCGTTAGTTGAACATTGTTACAACCCCTGTCCTGGAATATTACTATCATATCACTAACAATCATTATGCTGATTCGTATCCTTTTGGTCCTTATTACCTTGATTCTGCAAAAGAACTTTATTCAGCAAGGCATATAAGCAGTGTTCCCCTAGGAATACATTTCATTGATCAATATCTCAAAAAGACATTCCAAATGGATATACCTTCATTTTTTTGAGACATGAATTGAACTCACAAAATATATGGAATGGATAAGGTGAAATGGAAAGAAGTAAGTGAGAATGAGCAATTTTATTGACCAACAATGGGATCTACTTGGATACCCTTATCAAATATAAGATGACTAAGGACCACTTTTGTTTTTCACATCAGTCTACATTTCTTATCACTCAAAGCGAGGCAGGCTTCTTGACACTAGTTGAGTACTCTCTTTAAATTTTGAAGAGCTTCCTAACAAGAGTCACCAAATACTAAAAAATCATTCATGTAAACTTCTAGACACTCAAGGTAAGAAAAAATAGCCAAGAATGCCCATCTGAAAGGTAGTTGGAGCATTACTAATTCCAAAAGTAATTACTTGATAAGTGAATGTTTCCCATGGACAAGTGAAGGTTTGTATTTGGCTATAATGACTGAATCCATCTAAAAATGAAAAGTACTTTTTACTGGCAAGGGTATCTAGAACGTGATCAATCAAGGGAAGAGGAAGGTAATCCTTGAGGGTAGTTTTGTTTAATTATCTATAAACAATACAAATATGCCATATCCCATCCTTCTTTAGGACTATCACCAATGAAGAGACCCTCTGAATATCGGATATATGATAGATAAAATCAACATCTAAGAGTTTTTGTAATTATTCTTTAACAATTTCTCTTAGTGCAGGATTCATTCACCTTTTAGGTTATCGGATAGGCCGGGAAACTTCCTGAATATAAATATGATGAGGACAAGTCTTAGGAGGGATTCCCTTCATGTCTTCATAACTCCGTGCAAAGGCATCAAGATGGTCTCCTAATAGGCTCACAAGTTGTTCTTCGTGGGATGGGTCCAAGTTTGAGCTAATATGTAAAGGTTTGTATGGAATAATCTCAACAAGAGTGTTATCAGACTCAAGAATACTTGTGGTGGCTACTAGGCTCTGCGGTGATGAGGGAAAGGATTGCGAAGAACAATTTTTCTTACAACTTGGACTAAATATCTGATGAAGTGATTCAAAATTCCACATTGTGATAGGTGGTTCAGGAAATTTCAGATAAGACACTACTTAGTTGACTCTTTATATTGATGGATCCAATAGAGAGATCGAGTCTGCTCATTAGTATTATCATAATCCAACCATAAGGTATCTCAAATCTCCTGGATAGATCTAGCAAGTGGTTGCAAGATGATCTTTTCCCTACCATCTCCATGGGAAATATACATATCACTTGAGTGAAATCCTATATAGGCATTTGTTATCACAATCCATGGTCGTCCCAAGATCATAGGGCATCTCCCAATAGGATTATTTGGTTGTAACACAACAAAATATGTGGGGTACTACCATGAATCAATTGAGACAATGACATCATCTAACACACCATCTAGGTTAATTTTATATCTGTCAACAAGGTCAAGCATAGTGGGGGTAGGACAAATGTGAGTCAACCGAATTTTCTCCATGGTTTTCCTATTCATAACATTGATGGTCGTTGCAAGGTCTATCAACACATGGGGGACAAGGACATCACCTATCTAAACAAAGAGAACTGGGTTTCCTAGATCAATATACTTTTCCATTTGAACACATGCTCTCATCAACTCAGTTGCTCTTCCAACAAACTAGATAGTGCGAGGTTCAACTCTCTTCCTCCGCTGCTTTTCAATATAGAGTTCTTCATCAATATTAGTACATATAGGAATCTCTTTTATGGCCTGTAGAAGAGGGACCTTTATAAAAAGATTCCTTAGCTTGGAAGCCAAGTTATAATCATGAGTGGGTCATATTTCTCCATAACCAGTATCTCTGGATAGGGAGGTTGGTTTGAATAAGAAGGTAAAGGCTATGAGTGTGTGGGAATAGGTTGAATGGTGACATCATTATTTGAACGATTAGGGGTTTCCTCCTTAATTTTTTCCTTAACGATCACCATAGGTTTATTTTTTTTTTAATTTTTTAATTTTTTTTTTCGTTTTTATATTTTTATTGCCTTTGACCCCAACTGGTATGGCCTGATAAATTTGGAAAGAAAGTGGCCTAATAGAATGAATCATTTTCACCGCTTTATTATATGGTTTAGGACTTGGTTGTGTAGGTAATTGAGGTGGTCGTAAAGGTGGGGGTGATGGAAATGGTGGCATAGGTTGAATCTATTGAGGAAGGGTTGTTGGTAATGTGGTTTGTGTCATGGGATAAAGTGCATATGATGTAGGATACAATTTTATAGGCATGGGATGAGAAGAATGAGAGTGTGGTGGTCCCCTCCATCCCTATTTCTAAGGAGGGGGAGATTTCCCATGCTAAAAATGATGCCCATGTTGCCAAGAATGAGGGCAACTTGTATTTTGATAGGAATAATGTGGTGCATTATAACAAAAAAAAATAAGGTGCATATTTAGGAATCATGCCTGTGTGTACCTATGGCCATGATTTTTGCAGTCCCACAGCATGCCATGGCTGAGGTTCTGAATGCTCTCCTTCAAATGTTGCTTTTAATCCTAGCATGGAAGGGAATTGTCTATTAGGGTGATTCCCTTTACATATTATGCAATTATTAGCACTCTTAACATCTCCAAGACATTCACATAAGATATGTTTTATTCTACACTTCGGAATATAAATGGATAATGTCTCTTGATATTATACTAATTTCTACTGAAATTTTAAGGAATCTATCTATTTACCAACAATATTAATAATTTCAGTTTTCATATTATCCATTTCATTTTCCAAAACAATAATCATAGCATCTATATATCCAAATCTGCTATTTCTATAATTACTTTTGATTCCTTTACCAGATATAGATTGATTTTATGACAATTTCCTACACAAGTCACAAATTTTATCAAAAGTGTTTTGAGCAATATATCCTTGTCCTAACAAATTCAAATTACTTTTAAAATAATATCTAAGCCCTCACAAAAACAAGGTTCTAATAATGCTTAGATGAAATTTATGTTTCGTCCTTTGAAGGACACATAAAAACCTCTCCAAATAATATTCTAAGGTATCATCTTCACCTGGTGCAATAGTGAAAATATCATCCTGCATTTCTCTTCTCTTGCAATATTCCTGATATTTACTTAAAAAAACCATCTTCATTTGTTCCCGAAAATCTATATTATTCCCTCCTAGTCCCATGAACTAACATAAAGTTGAATCCTTGAGAGCAACATGGAACCGTTTTAGCTTTTGGGAATTAGAAGAATAATCATAAATTCTAAAAAGTATATAAAATTAAAATAAAAAATAATATGGATCTTTGTGCACTTTACCATGGAAATATGGAAGAACATATGGTGGGATATTCTTCATTTGGACTATTACATTTGGATCCACAATTAGAAACCCGAAAGTAGCTTTCTCCCTCGTTGGTTGATTCTCACCAATCCCATTAGCATGGTATTCATGATCTGCCATTTTCCTCCCTCTAAACGGGCCACTTCCCATAGAATGTGAAGATTGAATATGGTTAAAATTTGTGTTTTGAGCCCAAGTAGTATCCTTCTTCCCTCCCATCAGTTCTAAAATTCCTGCACTACTCTCTCCAGATTCTAGGTGAATGGTACCTACATGGTGGGTTTGTGTCTGTTTGGACTTTCTGTCTACAATAGAAGGCACATCGTGACAAAAAAAAATAAAAAAATCCAATTTATCATTGTTTTCTTTTCCTTTATTGGGCTTCTGAACCCTACCTCTCCTAGTCATACATATTAAAATAAATCAACTAGAAATAACAAAGAGAACTAAAAAAATCTTGTTGGAATAAACAAAATCGAATGTTACAGCTGGAAGAAAAAAATGTGTCCACATCATAGAAATAAATTCCAAAGAAATTCCTTCAAGCAATAGAACCACATTGCACTTGAAAAAATAAATCAAACTTACCCCTACTGCGAAAAAAGAAGAATCAAAGTTTTACCAGAATTCTTTCAACACCTCCTCGAAAATGGAACCAAAAGTAAGTTTTGAGGAATGGCACATGTAATGCCAAGGACTTTGGATTTAACCTTGCAAATCCTACTTCTCTTCCTGCAACTAAATAATTCAAAAGTTGAAAGAACAAATTACAAGAAAGTATTTTAATAATTTACTTGCACTTGTAAACATAATGACACCACTCCACTCTGAAAACTGGATTCACTCATAAAAACAAATAAAAGACTTCACTAGAAGAAACAAACAATGCCACTCAATAACTCAATTGTAAAACTCAAAAGATTCTAAAAGAAAATTTGGTCCTGTACTTTAGTTCTTGCATTGGGAAAACATAGTAAATTTATTTTCTTCATTATATCAATTAGGTTTCCTGTACCATAATGATCCTATTCCTATACCAGAACGATTCTATTATGCCACTCATAACGATTATGTTCATATACTCAAACCACTCTCTTCATGTACTAGAATGGTTATGTTCTTGTACCACAATGAATCTATTTCTACACTCAAAAATATTTCAATCCTTAGTCAACTTATCGAAATGTTGTGTTATCAAACACGAAATTAAGAAGTGCAAAAAAGAAAACTTTGATTCAGCAAAGATAAAAAAAATATCCCAAATCATTACATGCTTTGTCAAATGTAAATTGCAACTCTAAAATATGAATTGCGAGGTCCAATGGGAAATTTATCAAACTTAATCTCAATATCAAACTCTTGTGTTCAAATAAAATAGCATCGTATAAAGATTTACTCTACTTATATTCACTCTGAAACATTCAACACTGTGTCAAAGTATGTTCTTGTGTTTGTAAATGAATTCGACTTCAGACAAAAATATTTTCTTTACATTCTTGAATCTGAATAATAATAGTTATCGATTCCTGTACTTTAAAACTTCAATAAGCGAACAATTAACAAAGGAAGGAATATGATTTAAATATGATAGTTTACATAGGAATATTGTCACTTTTACACAGTTTTAATATATATATTATATATATAATATATATAATATATATATAATATATATAATATATATATATATATAATATATATATATAATTTGATCAAAGTGTGGGGGTTCTCCCCACTTGCTATAAAGAAGCAACTCTTTAAAAAAAATCTCAGCTATTCATTGAGCAAGATGAGAGTGAATAACCCTGCAAACCCTAATCATTAACTAAAAACGATTCAAGAGAAAAGATTCATAGACCAAGGAAATTCTTGTTGTGCTTTAAATAAATAATACAAATAAATGCTTTGATAACATCAAATAAAACACACTTAACACACACAAACGCTTAGGTCTAAGAACACTTCGGCAAGGAAAAGGAAACATGCAAGAGCTTTTTCAATCAGGCGCACTTATCATTTAGAAGCAACCTTCTCACCACTCATTTCCTATACTTAACACACAACACAATAAGGCTAGGAGAACGAGCTGGGAAACCAGCTCATTTCCCTTTTAAAGAAGACACTTATTTTATGTGAGTAAGATTACCACTACAAGAAATAGATAGGAAATATGCATGAAACTAGCATTCCCTCCTTTTTATTAAAAAGATAGAAAGTCTCTCTAAGTACACATTACAGAGTGACAGGTCCAGCCCGCAGAAGGTTGCGGTGATACAAATATTAAAACTACAAAATCCAAAATTCTCACATTATCGCTACCCTACACTATGACATAACTCTAAATTATACAAGTTACATCGACTCTCAGCCATATCTAATAGCTAACATAAAGATGCAACACATGGTGGCCGACCCCCATCTATGGAAACCTTCTAACTCCCCGAAACCTCTATAGGAAAATGAAAAAAAGTCTTCAATAGTAGGTGCGTGCCATTTCCCTTGATATCTATAATGAACTCAAAGCTACTCTTCTTCGAATTGATCGGTCATCCAAATCTAGTGCTGGAACCGAGGTGAGTACAAAAAATTTGGGATCCTATGCCAAACCACTTTCGCTTCAATTAATGATCATACATTATCAAGCCATAAGGTAATGTAACTAATAAGTTACATGAAAAAATATAAACCTATTTAACCCTTTTAATCAAGATAAGCATACATAACAATTTTAAGAAAATTCATTAAAAGGAACCAAGAATGCATGTAGAGAGGTCTTGTCTAGATTGTGAAACAGTTGTTAGGGTAAGGGAATTCAAGGTACAAATAGGATAATTTCAACAACCGACACTATGGATTGAATTTTTTTAGTCTGGATAAGGAGGATTTCAAAAATACACCTATTTGGATTAGATTTTTTTCCCTTACAAAGGAATATTCAGAGAACAAAACACTTAAAGGCATTGGCAATGCATTAGGGAATTTTTTTCAAAGCATCCAATGTCATACAAAGGGGAAATTTATTCCCATATCCATGTGTACATTGATATATTGAAACTACTTACTACTTTGAGTAAGATAACTTTTCAAGATGAGTTATGGAAACAACCTTTGGACAACACACACATCCATTTAGGCCACAAGAGATGTCATGAATATGGTCATCTCTTTAGATATTTTCAAGTAACATAATTAGATCCTCCTCTACAATAAAATTGTTGCATGGATCTGGATGGATTCATTCATCCAAAACATATAAGTAAGTATCCTCAATCTCAATTCTCCAAAGATCCTAACCTAGTTGTTCCTACTCAAAATATCTCCAAGGCACTCATGGATATGAAAATTTTCAAAAAAGGTGATCCTTTCCCATCTAGAAACAAAAGGAAAAAGGATGTCCCATCAAGAAAGTAGAAATATTTAGAAAATCATATCGCAACAATAAAAGATCCAAGGCATTTGCAGCGAATGAGGTGGTAATGATGGACATGCGAACACAAGGGGAGGAATATATGTATCTTAATTATGTTTTTCTCCAAGTCCTAGCTACAAAATGGAAATGAAAGGATCCAAAATCTATTTCAAAGTATTACATTCAACTCTTTAAGAAATCTCTAGTCAATTGCAAAATGTATCCATTTACAAGTATAACATATTCCTTGTATTCTCTAGGCGTTGAAATGAATCACTCCATATATCCATATAAACATGTTAGAGAAGAAAAAATATATGGTCATTGATGTAATAAATTGTTATGTGAACTTGGAGAATTGTTAATGAAATTTGAGACAATAACACTAATGACAAATACATTTTCTTCCTTTATCCCCACTAGTCTAGTATTATTGTCTCTTGGAATATCAAAGACCTCAATTATAACACGAAGAATAAGATATTAAGAAATATAATTCAATAATAAAAACCATCCATCCTCACACTTCATGAGATCAAATGCATTATTGAATGAGTTGTCACCCTTCCATATTGATGTTGTCCAGGTGGTTCGATCATTGCATTAGATTTTGAAGGACAAGCTGGGGGGTTGGATGTAATTTGGCACCATAAAAAAATATCATTTTGTTTGAATTCTTGGTTTCTCCTTGAATTCTTCAAATCAGTTTAGTCTTGTGGGCTCAATGGAAGAAGGATTCCTCTATGATATGCAAAGTCCACACTTTCAAAGAGAAAAGAAATGATTTCTCTAGTCTACCCACAATCTCTATCCTTTAAAAAAAGTTCTCTGGTAGATTATTGGAGTAGATTTTAATAATATCACATCCTCAGATGAAAATAAAGAAAAAATCCATAAATTAGATTCTAATGTAGATCACCTTAAATAGATAATGTAGAAATTAGCTTTGTTATACATTCAGATAGTCAATGGCATGTTAAGTAGGAAAGATAGAAGTGTTGGCATTATGGCTAATGTGTTGTCCTTGATAGAAAACTTCTTAATAAATATGTTATTTATTTCAACTTGATTATTATGGAACTAACGCGGACTAGAGGAATGTGTTATGAAACTTGATTGTTAGAGGTGCTGCTATTCTCCCATAATTCTTAACAAACTTGCGATAATACCCTGTCAACCCAAGAAGTCCTCGCAGATGCTTTATGGATGTGGGAATTTTCCATTCCTTAATGGCTTTAATTTTGCTAGGGTCTACCTTAACTCCTTCCTGAGATACAATATGACCCAAATATTCCACCTCCTGGACTCCAAAGAAACATTTGGATCTTTTTGCATATAATTGTTTCTCCTCCAATAGTTGTAGCACCCAGTCAACATGTTCAACATGATCCTTCCAAGACTTGCTGTAGATTAGTATATCATCAAAAAATACTAACACAAATTTTCTAAGGAATGGTTTGAAAATTGAATTCATCAAAACTTTGAAATGTTGAAGGTGCATTGGTAAGGCCAAAAGGTATGACCAAAAATTCATAATGACCCTCATGAGTTCTAAATGCTGTTTTCGGAATGTCTTCAATCTTCATTCTGATTTG
>APFE030985306.1:73425-113119 GCA_000404065.3 Pinus taeda
AACAGTTGTTAGGGTAAGGGAATTCAAGGTACAAATAGGATAATTTCAACAACCGACACTATGGATTGAATTTTTTTAGTCTGGATAAGGAGGATTTCAAAAATACACCTATTTGGATTAGATTTTTTTCCCTTACAAAGGAATATTCAGAGAACAAAACACTTAAAGGCATTGGCAATGCATTAGGGAATTTTTTTCAAAGCATCCAATGTCATACAAAGGGGAAATTTATTCCCATATCCATGTGTACATTGATATATTGAAACTACTTACTACTTTGAGTAAGATAACTTTTCAAGATGAGTTATGGAAACAACCTTTGGACAACACACACATCCATTTAGGCCACAAGAGATGTCATGAATATGGTCATCTCTTTAGATATTTTCAAGTAACATAATTAGATCCTCCTCTACAATAAAATTGTTGCATGGATCTGGATGGATTCATTCATCCAAAACATATAAGTAAGTATCCTCAATCTCAATTCTCCAAAGATCCTAACCTAGTTGTTCCTACTCAAAATATCTCCAAGGCACTCATGGATATGAAAATTTTCAAAAAAGGTGATCCTTTCCCATCTAGAAACAAAAGGAAAAAGGATGTCCCATCAAGAAAGTAGAAATATTTAGAAAATCATATCGCAACAATAAAAGATCCAAGGCATTTGCAGCGAATGAGGTGGTAATGATGGACATGCGAACACAAGGGGAGGAATATATGTATCTTAATTATGTTTTTCTCCAAGTCCTAGCTACAAAATGGAAATGAAAGGATCCAAAATCTATTTCAAAGTATTACATTCAACTCTTTAAGAAATCTCTAGTCAATTGCAAAATGTATCCATTTACAAGTATAACATATTCCTTGTATTCTCTAGGCGTTGAAATGAATCACTCCATATATCCATATAAACATGTTAGAGAAGAAAAAATATATGGTCATTGATGTAATAAATTGTTATGTGAACTTGGAGAATTGTTAATGAAATTTGAGACAATAACACTAATGACAAATACATTTTCTTCCTTTATCCCCACTAGTCTAGTATTATTGTCTCTTGGAATATCAAAGACCTCAATTATAACACGAAGAATAAGATATTAAGAAATATAATTCAATAATAAAAACCATCCATCCTCACACTTCATGAGATCAAATGCATTATTGAATGAGTTGTCACCCTTCCATATTGATGTTGTCCAGGTGGTTCGATCATTGCATTAGATTTTGAAGGACAAGCTGGGGGGTTGGATGTAATTTGGCACCATAAAAAAATATCATTTTGTTTGAATTCTTGGTTTCTCCTTGAATTCTTCAAATCAGTTTAGTCTTGTGGGCTCAATGGAAGAAGGATTCCTCTATGATATGCAAAGTCCACACTTTCAAAGAGAAAAGAAATGATTTCTCTAGTCTACCCACAATCTCTATCCTTTAAAAAAAGTTCTCTGGTAGATTATTGGAGTAGATTTTAATAATATCACATCCTCAGATGAAAATAAAGAAAAAATCCATAAATTAGATTCTAATGTAGATCACCTTAAATAGATAATGTAGAAATTAGCTTTGTTATACATTCAGATAGTCAATGGCATGTTAAGTAGGAAAGATAGAAGTGTTGGCATTATGGCTAATGTGTTGTCCTTGATAGAAAACTTCTTAATAAATATGTTATTTATTTCAACTTGATTATTATGGAACTAACGCGGACTAGAGGAATGTTTGTTTAGGTATTTCAAAAATGGGGAAGTATGTTGGTAGCCTCAGTATATGTTTCACTTGAGAAAACATGGGGATTGTGAAGTTTCAAAAGTATACATGACCCCTGTGAAGAAGAGTCACGTACATACCTATGTGATGTGAACAAAATTCCTATACATAATTCGAACCGTGGAAAATTGAATACCAAAGGGTCACTATCATGGTAATTTCCCATAACATTGTGAAGGAGATGTTTATTTTATCCTATCAAGCAAATACCATCAACATTACCAAAGTATTTTCCTATCATATTGGTAAGGAAAAAGCTATATAAGGATATGGAGATCAACAAGTTAATTGTGCAAGTAATGGATTATTCATGTGTCATTTAATCTGGAACAAGTGTGCACTAGGTGGAAAGGAGAAGACTCAAATTTGTAATATCTGAAGATATGTTGAAATACATGCTTGGTTGATTTTCTTGTTGCAAATGTTTAAGTAGCTAACAATGAATGATATGTGGTTATATTTATGTTGTGATATTGACATGCTTTCATAAATATTTAGCTTTGACAATGAAGTATGCAAAATTTGAGTTCGGCGTTGCAATGAATGTTTGATTCAATAATTTAATATCTATACACATGTTTTCTTCTGCGTAGTCACGTACATACGTGGATCTCTTTTTGTTTAGTCATGTGTATATTTTGAGAATTTTTTTTCCTAGTACATTGAAATTTGTATGCATGTGTTACACATGATAATACCATATATACATAGGTCTACTTAATAACAACCACAAATATATTATGAGTTTTGTGGTCAGGGTTTGAATTGTTTCTTGATGATGACAGTTGATGAGTTTTGTTGTATCTATTGTTTTCTATCAATGATGTATTGATAAGGATGGTTTACATTTGTTGTGGTTTGGTTGTGCATTGATTTGATATGGTTGCTGTGGTTGGTTCAATATTCAATGGATATGACTTAGTTGGTTTATAATGCTTTAGTGATTGTATTTTATATTTTGTGATTCATTATTCAAGTTGGTATTGGGTTTATTGTTGGTGTGGGTCCAATGATAAAATTTGATGAAAGGTGGCCTATAAGTTTTGATTTTTTTCTGAGATAGGTGGATCTAATATGAAATATTATGAAACACTTTCCACAAGGTGCTAAGGTTTGCAGCATTTAGTGAGGGGGTAGGATTTTCCATCTAGTAGGAGATAGTAAACAAGGTCAGGGGGGTGTAGCTCCCTTCTAGTGGGTTCTAGAGAATGATTTGAGGTTGTGGCCTCTTGCAGTTGGGTTCTTATGTGCTGGCAAGAGTCTGTGCTAGTACAAGATGTGATGAAGCTTTTATTTATATAATAAGAAAGAAGACAAAGAAGACAAAGATGACATGAGTGGTGCCTTTCTCCCACATTGGGTTTCCACCTGATCCAAGTGGCTCTAGAGACACACACAGGACAAAGAGGGCTTATGGAATATCAAAAATCAAAATGAACAGAATTCTTTCGAACCAGGACCAATGTGTATATCTTGTTGTCCTAATCATGGTGGTGTGAATGATTCATCAATCTATGCTCGTATGAGGGAGAACAGGCCAATCAAAGCTTTGGTCAAAGTTGGACTATGGACGAGGCTTAAGTGTCCTACAATTTGATCGACCACAGGGCATGAAACCTAGCTCCCAAAAGTGGTCGAAATTGTGGCCTCATTAATTTGCCCAATATCCCTTATTTTCTAAAGATTTGAGAAACACTCCTATTATAATAAAAAAATTAAAAAAATATATATGAGGTGGCAGGCCACCACCCTCGCCACCCCAAAAATATATTACATTATAAAAAAATTGGGTCGATAGGCTATGACCCTCATTGACCCCCCAACCTTACCGTAACAAAATTAAATTTAGGTTTGGCTCGGTGGTCATCACCCTAGCGATCCCTCCAACCATCGTTGCATATATATATTACAATTAAGGTCTGTGGGCAGACTAACTCTGGTGGACCCGGCCCACGCCCCAACACACTTAACATATGCCATTTGATATGAGGCCAGCAAGGATCGAACTTGCCTGTCCCATGTTGGATGGCCCCCACCGGGTGGCCCCATGTGGTGGAAACACAACTCAAACCTTTGCACCACATAACAACACAACGACCCAACAAACGAAACATTTAATGTGCCAATCATTAGCGATCCCAAAAAATACATTAATAAAACAACACCGCGTGCCAAGGGGTTACGGAGGGTGTGGGGTGGGCCGCTCAATGCAGAATCGACCCCCAAAATGAGTTTTGATGGGTTTTTAAAATCAAAACAAAATGTTTTAAAAGAGAGGAGGCAATGTTTGACCACCCAACCTCCTCCACCAAATTTGGAGATCTTAACCAACTTTCCAAACAAACTTATTAGTTTAATCCACCCAGAAATTTATATAAACTTCATTTTTCAGTACACCCATAGGCATGTAGGAACCAGGAGTGGGAATGGAGACTGAGACATGGTTTTTTTTAATTAATTTATAGTAGGTGGAACCATGATTGGGTGAAATTTCCAGGAGGGTGAAATTTTTGCAGTGGCCAAATTGGACAAACTTTATGTTGATCTTACACCTCTCAGTGACATAAACCTGATGGCGTAGTCAGTTTCCTGATATGAGCAGCCAATTTGTAGAGGACGCAGAGGAGGGAATATTTGAGGAATCTAAGGGGAATATAAAAGATTCCTTGAGCCCCAAAGTTCCACTTTCTCATAATTCAGAAATTTGATAGTTGATTTTGCACTATTTGACATAACAAATCTGATGGCGTGTTTAGATTTTCCATTTTCTCATTTCATTTTTCAGCCACTTTTCTAAGTGGAATGTAGGTGTCAACATTCATATGCGAGTAGTCATTTCCATGCGATTCGATGCCGCGAGGTTGATGGCACGAACATCTTCAACAGTTTGACATCCTCTTCTTCAAATGGCCCTTGGATGTGAGGTATATGCAGTGTGTTCATGTGCTTCTTTTGCTATGCATTGTGTTGCACATATCCCTGTTTGATGTTTGATGTGGGATCTTGTTTCTTACTTATTTTCATGATTCCTACTTGATGTGATGCGGAATCATTCGTGGGATGTACTTGCTGTCATGATTCATCATGTTTTATTTGAGATCCCTTTGTTGTATGTTGAAGGGATATTCATGTTTCATCATGTATTTTTGCATTGAGATCCATTTTATGCCATGTTGGCGGGATTCTCATCATGCATGAGTTTATGTCACACTGATAGGAGTCCCTTTTGACTAAGAGTTCTTGTAGTGGAACATCTCTTGGAGCCACTCCTACGTGAGGTCATTTTCCTTGTATGATAGCGACATCACCTCTTATGTACATTATCACTATTTACAACACTTAATGCAGCGGCCTACACCATCTTGACATTGGGGCCTGGAGACGTAGTCCCTCATAGACGAACTCCGTTATCAACGGCTTATGTTTTCATGTGTTGATGAATGTCATGTTCCTCTTCTTTACAACGTCTAGATGTATTCATTTATGTTCTTTTAAAAATGCAATCTAATACATCACGAAAGTAAAAGGTCTTGGAAGGGTCCTTTGTCGCACCCGGACCCGGATCAAGTGGTATCAGAGTAGTCTTTACATGGATGTGAATTGTAGCGTGAACAATGGAATGTGTAATGATAAAGGATTAAAAAGCGATATATGAAACCATGCTCAAAATTTCCCAAAGGGTAGAGCTAATGTATAAAACTCTACAAAAAGAGACAGAGGAAAAGGAGTGATTACAGCTTCAGTTGCAAGCCACGGAAGAGGCCTTGGAAGAACTGAAGCACAACAACCAAAGTCTTCAAACAGAGGACGCTGAATTGAAGATGATTCTACATGAAGAGAAAGAGGAGAAACATAGTCTACTACGACAGATACAAGAAAAGGATGAGGCCTTGGAAAAGATGTAGCGTGACCCATGTGAGGTAAAAAGTAATTCTCTAAATTCATGTATGTGTCCTGATGATGATTTCGCTGTTTTTGAAAATCATACCATAGGAATTGGCTCCAAAATATTGAAGAGAATGGGGTAGGACGGAAAAGGCTCGGGTGTTAATGGCCAAGACATTATCAACCCCATCAAAATAGAAGAATTTCCCCTGCAGGCAAGACTTGGTATGTCAAAAAGGAAGTTGGGGAATGTGTCGAGATAGCTAGTGAACCACCAACAACAAATGATGAGAAGCCCTCATCAGTTCTTTCCAAGTGAATAGAGGAGGTAAAAGATGTTGATTTCCTTTCAATTTCATCTTCACATAGTATGATTTATGTTGGAGATGTGGAGATCCCAATTACAGGGACAAACATGAGGCTCTTTACCAGGATGAGGCACAAGGAGGAAGGAGAACTTGGTGTTAATAACCAAGGCATCACTCAACCATTGGAGGTTCTGCAAAGACCTCAATGTGCAAGTTTGAGATACACTGAGGGATAATGCTTGAAGGTTTCCAATTCTTTTGAGACATCATTGAAATCATCGAGGAAAGAGAATGATGGGAACACATCCCCATCATCCCATGGCAGGGAAAGAGCTGAGGCAATCTCTCATCACCATACTTACACCAGAGATGGAAAGGAAAGGTATAACCACTCTTGACATTTGAATGTTCATTTCAATTATAATCATTTTGTTAATGATGAACATAAAACATGGCATCGGGAAACATGTACCTTTTGTGGATTACATAACCATACATTTTCTAAGTGTTGGAAGAGAATGGTAGCACACAAAAGATGAGGCGTGTAAGACCCTCTCAATAGCAGGTAAAGTAGTAGGTTAAGCAGATATGGGGGAAGAAGATGTATTCCTATCATTGCGATAAAAGTGGCCATCAAATAGCCACATGTTGGAGACTCCATTTAGAGCAGCGCCTTAAAGACAAAGTATCGGTGCATGAACGAGCTGAAATGATTGTTTGACAAGAAACACCACCACAGGGGGGTGACCCATTCACATTGACGTTGGGTTGTTAATATATCATTATTATTATTAGTTTTAACACCTATTTCATCCATTTCTACTCTTCTTTATCATGTCATTTATGATGATTTATCATATAATTCCATTTATAATTATTTATGCTCTTATGGATAAATATTATTTATTCTCCTTTATTTTTAATAAATTGATGATTATGCATAATTTTACCAATGATGGTTTATTAATAAATCGGTTGTAACATTACTCACCATTTTTAACCTCCAAGATATTTTCCAAATGAAGATTTGATCTCCAGCTCATCATTAAATGTGCCAACTCAGAAATTTATTGGAATAAGAAGTGACAATTTTGCATTGGACATTTTGGGAAAATGGGGGATAATATGGAAAATCCGAAACATGGGTTTTGTCCAGAACGAACCAAATTAATTTTTGTAATGAGCAGTTTTCCAAATTTGGTCTGTACTAAGAGAAATGGAAGGTTCTCTGAAGATGTTTTTCTCAGATTCACTATTGGGCCGTTTTCCAAAATATCTCAGCTGCAATGCCAAATTCAACCTATTCCTATTGAATGATTGATGAAGAGATATTCCATATGGGATCTTGTTTATCAATTTGTTGTGAGCAATCCAATTTTGTAATGAGAATCATATTTTAATCATCTCTATTGTAACTGCTCTTTGCTCTCTCTGTATTTAAATGAAAATAGAGATTAGAGAAGGGTATGGAAGATTCATGATTCATGATGGGATAGATTATGAGAGATTAAGTTAGGGATTATTAGAGATAGGATAGGATAGGATAGGAGGAAAGGGGGACTGTTGCATTACCATTGTAATTCTCAAGGCTTTTGTTGTTGTAAGGATTTCACAGTTTGATAATTAATATATAATTTTGAGGTTGCTATTCATTTGCCTTATCTAAAGCAGCCCAACAGCATTCGTTGGCGGCTAAGGGCTCAGCCTCTGGTGGATTAAGCTACTACTCTGTATTATATCTTTTTGATTTTTGCAAGTGTGGTTTGTTTAATGATTACCTTCTGCAATTGAATCACGTTGCCATTTTCTTCCACCATAACAAAGATTGCTATTCATTACAACTTAAATTGTTGTGCAGTTCATTTTGGTTATAAAGATTCACTATTCACTTTAGATTTTTCCATGCATTACAGGTAGCTGCTTATTTAGTATTATTGCTCATTTCTAGTAATTTTGTAGTGTTGTTCATTTCCATTTAGTACTGTTGTTCATTTAGCTTTGTGGTTCATTTCCATTTAGCATTGCTGTTCATCTTTAATAATTTAGTATTACTGTTCCTTTCCACTAATATTTCATTTCTGTAAGATAAGCTTTGTTGTTCAATTCATTTCCGCTAAAGTTAAGCTTTGCTGTTCAGTTTTTCAATAGACTTAGTCACTGTTCCTTTCTGCAAGGATTTGATTTCATCTTTTAATTGATATTGCAGCAAGTGTGTTTTATTAAGCATTTCTAATTGAATTGCCATTTCTAGTTATTTGCTTTAGTGTGGATTGAAAGATCAACAACTGTAAAGGACACCGAATACCGCTGTCTAAGTTCTCAGATTGGAGATCTTGCCTATGATTGATTTTCATTTGCATCAGTTTACAGGGGAGAGAGTTATCATTACTAAGTCCTCGACTGATGATTGCTTGAGTGAATGATTTAGTTGAGAACGTTTCAGTTTCTTGCTGTTCCAATTAGATTTTGTTTCCAACATTCATTTATCTTTATATTTTTAAAGTAGTATACTGCAAAACATTACTCTTGAGCAAGTGATCACCTTAGACTGAGTACACTCTTGATATAAAAAATCATCCCTGGATTGAAAATTAATGTGAAGATAATTAGGGGTTAAAAAGACACGTTTTATAGCTCAACATTTTGGCGTCGTTGCCGAGGAGAGTGTAGCCATTTCTAAGGAGTAGTGTGCATCTAATGGGTGCCTGTTAGGAAAGAATTGGGTATTAAAAACAGAAGGTAAGAACCTGTGTACGGAGAATGTAAAAGCCTTGCTCCCTCACCTGCTTTCCAGCAGGATTGTTAAAGAACTTAGGGTAGAAATAAATGTTTGAATTTATGTGTGAATGACTAAGAAAAAATAGAAATTTTGAAAAACAAATCTCATGATTTCACTCAATTGGTGATGTACGCACCACCCATTTCACTAACCGATTAATAGGAAAATTTGAAGAAGGAGCCTCGAAGAAACACATGAAGAACATCTTCTATTATGGTAAGAAATGGATCACATTTCTACTTTTGAATTCCCTATCAAAGATCTAGGAGGAGTGACACAAATGCACATAATTCCCCCATATTCTCTACCAAATTTTCATAGTTTGACAAATGAATACCCAAATACATTTTTATTTGAGTTTGAAATGCTTTATAGAGGATATTAATATTGTACTAATGATCAAAGGTTGAAAGTGTTTCCTCTTACTTTAAAAGGAGCAGCTCTCCGATGGTTCATGAGCCTAGGTGGGAACTGGATCCAAACATGGGAGGACATGAAGAACATATTCTTGAAGAAGTACCAAGACTACTGTGAATCCAATAAAGATATTTTTTGTATGATACAAGGGGAAGATGAAAGCTTGGAGCACTATGTAGATTAATGAAACAATCTTAAAATATCAAAGCATAAGTATTTGAAAAAAGAGATCTTAAAAACACTCCTCCTTAAAGGAATCAAATATGAATTTTTAGAACTCTTAAATCTGATAGGAAAAGGTGATGTTTTTTAGTTTTCATATGATGATGGTTGTGAATTGTGCATAAGGTATTGAAGAGGAATCTCCAAGGCTGGTAAGAATTCTAGAGATGTTTGTTCTTTCTTTTCCAAATATGCTACAAGAGCTGAAATCAATGTTTTTTTTGAAAATTTCAAAGTTGATTTTATTATCTCTTTAAGTTCAAAATTGGATGCTTTACAGGTTTAAAAAAATCAAGAATTTGATGAATTGTTTTGCCCTGATGACCGAAAGGAGAATCCCATAGATATTTGTTCTTCCTTAGCTAGGATGGAAGTATCATTTCAAAGAGATGAGGAAGCTGCAACAAGGTCAAAACCATGGAAATCATGGCCTGCAGGTATGGTTCAAAACACTTCTTCTCCATTCTCTTACTTGCATAATCCATTATGGAATACTAATGTGTTAGGGCAGCCATGTCAATCTCAATATAACCACCACCAATCTTGTCTACAAGTTTGGAATGGTTCAACTTATGATTGCATGACTACTCTCCCTCATCTTGTAGCACAAACACATCATCCATATTCTTCGCCAGCTCTTCCACAACATCTTGCTTGCCTATAAAAATCATCCATTTAGCCCAATCATCATAAAAATGCTCCATTCTGTACACAATTTCCTACTCGACTCATTCCACACCCTCACCATAATAAACCAGTACAACATGCTTATAGTGTTGAACTGCAAAATTTACCCACCCTTCCCACCCATTCTATCTCACATGCACCATTAGAGAAAACTTACAATAAGATTCAGAATATTTCAAATTCAAAAATTGTAAAAGTTATGGAAGAAAATGAGGTTTCTTCTGGTATGCATCAACAAGTCATTTTAAAAGCTCAATAACTTCGTGATATGATGGCTATGGGAAATCAAGAAAGTAAAAGATATATTGAAGATTGGTTTCAATCCATCACTTGTTTGCAGAATCACTCCATACTTCAACAGTTTTTGACACTATCATTTCAAGGGAAGTTGGTTTCTCATACTCTAATATTCATTAATATGCTTTTTTAAAATTTGGGTATGTGCATACTTGAAGCCTTATTTCGAAAATGGCTCCACTGGAAGTAATATTATATGTAATCATAGTCATTTTTCAAATCAAAGTAGGTTGGTGTAACAAAATAAAATAAATAAGAACATAAATAAATACATTTTGTTTTTATGTAAAACCAGTTGTTTTTTTGTTGCAACAAGCTGTGAAAATCAACATTAGCGATAATTTTTTTTTAATTCATTTGTATATGTAGATGAATTATAATGGAAATAATAGTTCTACAAACACTCATTTTCATTTTTATCACCAATTTGGAAAAAATGCTTGAATATCATATTTTCTGGCTTGTGGGCTTGATGAAATTTCTGAAAACATAGTCGGAACAGTCATGTTTTGAGGGAACAAAAGGGAATATTTTTAAAAACTATTTATATTTTAAGTATTCATTACTTTCTATTTTCCATTCCAATTTGAATCACTCAATTTGGATTTGAAACGAAAAATTTAGAACCAAAACATTGACAGGGTGTCTAGCAGGAAGCTCATAAATAGAGTTGGGATAGCCGGTTTTTGGAGGCCTAAATGACCATATTTTAAAAAACAAAATATATGGTAGATTCCTCTATGAGGAAATTGGAATCACTCATTTTCAATATCGTATGAGGAAGTTATGATCAAAATACTGACAGTCTATCGTAAATCAGCACTCTTAAAACTCTGTCTTTTCAACTGTTCCTTAGAGTATTTGACCTATCAATTCTTTTTGTTTTAAAAACCTATTTATATTGGAGATAAATAAATTAATATAATTTTATTTTCAATTTGAATCATTCGAATCTGACATCAAATGAAGAATCTATGCTTACAATATCCACTGTTGTTCTAAGTGGGGTAATCGAAAATGACTCTATTATGCAGGTTGTTCTAAGTAAAATTGACATATCATATCATTGAATTTTTAAAACATGTTTCTATTGGAGATATAAATTTGAATTATCTCTCATCTAGCTTTGGAATCACTCAATTTGGATGAAAAACAAAGAAGTTGTGATTAAAACACTGCTACTTAGTATGGTCGACCACTGCTCTCCCGCAGGTGACAAATAAATTTTACTTTGTTATTTTCTCAATGGATTTGTTATACAGAGTAACTACTTGTTGTTTTTTTACATAATTCTTGGATTAGGAAACCCGATCACCTCTCTTTCTCCATGATTTAATGTTTTATTGTAGGTAGACACTCATTTTTTGTAGGTCCTAGGAGAATAAAGAAGGTGAATTTATGAACGAGTGATTCTTGAAAGAAATTTTAATGAAGCAAGGGAATTTCATCCAATTCAATACCCAATGGATTCATAATGGAAGCAATAAAGAATTAATATCCATTTGAAATTCATGTCATGTCACTGCTACCAAAACATTTTTTCAAAGAGATCATTTTTTTCTTGCCTTAAGAAATAACATCATAGTTATTGTAACTTAATTTATTTATTTACATACTGTTTTTAAATAAAGTGTTGTTTCTTTTCTAACTTCTCTTATATTTTTGTGTTTTAGGTGTTTCTTCCTTCATATTGTAACCCATCCTCAGTATAAACTTTTCTTTCTTTTTTCCTCTTAAGGAACAGCTATCGTTCCTCTTAAGGAACAACAGTTTCACATGTTTGTATTTTTGTTATTCCATTTAAGGAACAACTGTTGTTCCTCTTAAGGAATAACAATCATTCCATTTAAGGAACAATAGTTTCGTATGTTTGTCTTTTTGTTGTTCCATTTAAGGAACAACTGTTGTTCCTCTTAAGGAATAGTTGTTGTTCCATTTAAGGAACAATTGTTGTTCCTCTTAAGGAACAGTTGTTGTTCCTCTTAAGAAACAACTGTTGGTCCTCTTAAGAAACAACTGTTGTTCCTCTTAAAAAACAACAACTGTTCCTCTTAAGGAACAACACTTTTTTGCATGTATTTTTTGTTGTTCCTTTGAACCTTTTTTGGTGTATTTTTTGTTGTTCCTTTTAAAGAACAACACTTTTCCGCATGTATTTTTTGTTGTTCCTTTTAAGGAACAAGACTTTTTGTGGGTGTATTTTTTGCTATTCCTTTTAAATAACAACATTTTTCTGCATGTATTTTTTGGGTGTATTTTTTTGCTATTCCTTTTAAAGATCATCACTTTTCTGCACGTATTTTTTGTTGTTCCTTTTAAAGAACAACATTTTTCTGCATGTATTTTTTGTTGTTCCTTTTAAGGAACAACACTATTTTTGGGTATATTTTTCGTTGTTCCTTTTAAAGAACAACACTTTTCCACATGTATTTTTTGTTGTTCTTTTTAAGGAACAAGGCTTTTTTCACAAGCAACACTTTTTTTGGATGTATTTTTTTTTGTTGTTCCCTATAGGGAACAACATTTTTTCATGTGTTTTTTTTTTGCTGTTCCCTACAGGGAACAACACTTTTTCGTGTGTATTTTTGCTGTTAGCGTGCATTTTCTTTGTTGTTCCCTACAAGGAGCAACACTTTTTTGAGTGTTTCTGTTGTTCCTTCAAAGGAGCAACACTTTGGGATTATTTTCAAGAACAACCTTTCCTTCCTCTTATGGGATTATTCTTAGCCCATCTCAACCCCATTTTACTGATTCCCTTTCATGGCATAAAGTACACTACTTTTATGAGGACAAGAATTATGGATTCTTTTGAAGCAAGTTAATATCATTCATGTTATGATCTTTAACAGGACAACTCCTTGATGATAGATTATTTTCAAAAGGGACGTAATTATTTATATACTACTTTACTGCATTATTTTCTATTGTACATGATACTGATTGATCATATTAATACCGTGCTGGTTCCACCCTTCCTGGTTATAATCCTCTTTGTCTGTAATAAACGAGATTATGGGTATATTTTTTTCTATTGACATGTTCAACTTCTTCCACCATCCCTGCTCCTAAGGAGTATTGAGCCTCCCTCTTTTTATCATAAGAATGTGTAATAACAACAAATTTTTGTTTGCAAATGGAGGATAGGCGGTCTCATTAAGAGCTAGCCTACCATGTTTATAAGGATGTAATGAAGTGACGTTCCCACTATGGTCACCACACCAGGGTTATGATCCATTGGATAGCCAAATTATCCTTGGAGCAAGAGGTCTCATCACGAGCCATCTTGATCACTTTTGCTACATCTTGGTGAATGGCAATCTGATTATTTGGTTACCACGCTAGCACACTGATCTCTTCTATAAAACAACACTGGAACTCTCTAGTTATAAATTGAGGATCCTAGCTCATATGGTTTAAAAAGCAACCCTGCCAAGGCTATGGATGCCTGCTGGCAGCAGAGGCTCTGCTTATGGTATTGAGGTTATATCTTATCATCAATTATTACTATAGTATCCTTTTCTTGTTCTTTCTTTTTATCAGAGAAGTCATTTCCTTAATTTTTCTTGTTTTGAACCTTTACGCATGAAAAATTGTTTTCAGATTAGTCGCATCATTTTCAGCTATAATACCGTCAACAAAGCATATTTTTGACATATTGCTGTCCTTTTTCTTTTTTGTATATCTTATCATCAATTCAAAGCATCCTATATCTTATGCATAACTATCTTTACACACTCTGCTCTCATTATAACCATAAATCTTTCCATCCTGTCATTGATATGTGTACTCTGCTTCATTCGTTGTTGTATTGTTCATTCCCTTGCCTTGTTGTCAGCATAACATCTTTCATAGGCTTTATGGTCATGGAATCTTTTTTCCAATTGGAGGGGGGAATGTACGCATTATGGGATACCATGCAATATGATCACTGCACTTTGCTATAAGTTGTTGATTTGACAAAATATTAGTATTGCATGTATACAAAAGTTTTTCTGATTGAAATTTTTGCATGCATCTTATCTATTGCTATTCAAAACTAACACTGTAGATTCAAGAAAATTGTATGCAAAATAATGGTTTGTTTACAGGAGAATAACAAGTATGAGGGGAAAACTCTATTCACAGCATGACCACACTATTGCAACTAATAGATGAGGCTCAAACAACTCACAAACGCGAAAAATTCTTCAGACATGATGTGCTTGCATGGCTCCCACCTTTTGCATCACTTTCAGTATCCACTAAGCCTACATCAACTTCAAAAAATGCCAGTCCATATATGTCATTCCACATTTTTCTTTTTGGAGGTAAAACTTGAGGTAAAATAACATAATTTTTTGATTTATTATGAATTTAGGAGAATTTCATGAAAATCCATTTTGAGCATTATTTATCATCCTTCATTCCACATCTTTACCACTTCCCATTTTTCAGCGGCATATTATCTTTCAGTTTGGGGGAGTGTTGCTTTCACTCATTTCTTTCTTATGACCATGTCATTAATATTCTTTATCATCCATTGTTATTCTTATTTATTCTCAACACCTCCCTTATTCCATGTTGTTTTACACCAAGCATAGAATTCAATAGATGGTAGCAATTGCCTCAATTTCTTTTCTAGCATTGCATGAGGGCATGCTAATTTTTCAGTTTGGGGGAGGAATTGCTACGCATGATGGATATTTTCTACTTTCTTTCTCATTTAACTCTTACAATTTTATTTTTTTATACAGCGCAAAAATTGATTTCCATAATATTTTTAAACTATGAACTCAATTCTTGTGATTTCTGGAAAACACAGAGGTATCATTAAAATATACAAACCCAAAAAATTTCAATTTAAATTACTCCATAAAATTTCGGAAATCATGCACTCTCACCTACAACCATTTTTCTTATATCTCATAATATGTGCATCAAAACGATTTGATTTTTGGATCATAGAAACATTAATATAGTAGAAATTTACTTGCCAAATTTTAGCAAAAGTTGGTTTGTAGTTTTTGAGAAAATGGTTAATGAAGTTTGTTGTTACTTATATCATATTTGGCTGCAACTTCATATACATATAGTTGAATGTCAATGTAAAAATTGTTATGCCTTCATCAACATTGCTAAAATTGAATATTCATTATTTGAAAAAGAATTCATTTATTCCATCCATTTCATGAGTTGGGATGAACAAATTTTTTATTGCTTAGTTAACACATGGGTTTTGTCTTTGGGTTGCATGAGGACATGCAATATATTCAGTTGGGGGGTATGTTGGGCCGTTTAAATATATCATTATTATTATTAGTTTTTAACACCTATTTCATCCATTTCTACTCTTCTTTATCATGTCATTTATCATGATTTATCATATAATTCCATTTATAATTATTTATGCTCTTATGGATAAATATTATTTATTCTCCTTTGTTTTTAATAAATTGATGATTATGCATGATTTTACCAATGATGACTTATTAATAAATTGGTTGTGACATTACTTACTATTTTTAACCTCCAAGATATTTTCCAGATTGAAAATTTGATTTCCAGGTCATCATTAAATGTGCCAACTCAGAAATTCACTGGAATAAGAAGTGACAATTTTGCATTGGACGTTTTGGGCAAATGGAGAAGAATCTGAAAAATCTAAAACATGGGTTTTGTCCATAATAGACCAAATTAGTTTTTGTATTGTGCAGTTTTCCAAAATTCGGTCCATACTAAGAGAAACAGAAGGTTATCTGAAGATGTTTTTCTTAGATTCGTTATTGTGGTTGTTTTCCAAAATATCTCAACTGCAATGCCAAATTCGACCTATTCCTGTTGAATGATTGATGAAGAGATATTTTAGATAAGATCTTGTTTATCAATTTGTTGTGAGCAATCTGATTTTGTAATGAGAATCATATTGTAATCATCTTTGTTGTAACAACTCTTTGCTCTCTCTGTATTTAAATGAAAATAGAGAACAGAGAAGGGGATGGAAGATTCATGATTCATGATGGGATAGATTATGAGATATTAAGTTAGGGATTATTAGAGATAGGATAGGATAGGATAGGAAGAAAGGGGGACTGTTGCATTACCATTGTAATTCTCAAGGCTTTTGTTGTTGTAAGGATTTCACAGTTTGATGACTAATATATAATTTGGAGGTTGCTGTTCATTTTCCTTATTTGAAGTAGCCCAACAGCATTCGCTGGTGGCTAAGGGCCCAGACTCTGGTGGATTAAGTTGTTGCTCTGTATTATATCTTTCTGATTTCTACAAGTGTGGTTTGTTTAATGATTACCTTCTTCAATTGAATCATGTTGCCATTTTCTTCCACCATAAAAAATATTGCTATTCATTACAACTTAAATTGTTATGTTGTTCATTTTGATTATAAAGCTTCATTGTTCACTTCAGATTTTTCCATGCATTACAGGTTGCTTCTTATTTAGTATTTCTACTCATTTCTATTAATTTTGTAGTGTTGTTCATTTCCATTTAGTATTGTTGTTCATTTAGCTTTGCAGTTCATTTCCATTTAGCATTGTTGTTCATCTTTAATAATTTAGCATTACTATTCCTTTCCATTAATATTTCATTTCTGTAAGATGAGCTTTGCTATTCAATTCATTTATGCTAAAGCTAAGCTTTGCTATTAAGTTTTTCAATAGACTTAGTTGTTGTTCCTCTCTGTAAGGATTTGATTTCATCTTTTAATTGATATTGCAACAAGTGTGTTTTAGTAAGCATTTCTAATTGAATTGCCATTTCCAGTTATTTTCTTTAGTGTGGATTGAAAGATCAACAACTGTAAAGGGCACTGACTACCGCTGTCTAAGTTCTCAGATTGGAGATCTTGCCTATGATTAATTTTCATTTGCATCAGTTTACAGGGGAGAGAGTTATCATTACTAAATCCTCCACTGATGATTGTTTGAGTGAATGATTTAGTTCAGAACATTTCCGTTTCTTGCTGTTCCAATTAGATTTTGTTTCCAGCATTCATTTATCTTTGCATTTTTAAAGCACTACATTGCAAAACATTACTCTTGAGCGATTGACCGCCTCAGACTGAGTACACTCTTAAGATAAAAAATTGTCTGTGGGTTGACAATTAATGTGAAGATAATTAGGAGTTAAAAAGACACCTTTTATCGCTCAACAATTGATAAGTGAAAAATGGTTTCTGAATATGTTGTCTTGTCATGATCGTGCTTTTGTAAATCATTTGTTGCATTTTAAAATGTAAAAGTGATGATGTTTTCCATAAGTTGTTAGGCAACAATGATGTATGGGCTTATTTTGAGTTGCATGAGAAACTGTACAAGTGATGTAATGTTTTCATCACTTGTAAAAAAAAATAGTGTTTGTCCTTATTTTGTAAATCATGTGTTGTAGTGATGATGTGTTTTCCATCACTTGTTGAAGCGATAATGATGTGTTGGTATTGCTTTCATAGATGAGGTATTGCGTCCATCTTGATGTAAACTTGTCCACCGAGTATGTGTTATAAACTCGTGGCAAGTATGGGATGCTTGGGTCATTAGTTGGTCATGAAATTCAAGCATGTATTTTGCAAAACAATGCACTACATGTTGCAGAGGTTGTAGGTGTTAGCTCACCGCTTAAGGATTTGAAGAACAAAGGTGAAGGAGATGGAAGCGAGGACTTTCAGGACACTTGTGATGCAGACAAGGTACAAAGGAGATGCAGATTATTTTTCATGTTTTTGGAGGACCAAAAGCTCCTCAATGAGGAGGATTGATCCTAGTGGCTCTAAAGAAACACACATGACAAATAAGGCTTATGGAAGCTCGAAAATAAAAATGATTAGAATACTTTTGAACTAGAAGAAAAGCATACTATAATCATCCTAATCGTAATGGTGCAAACTATTTATCAATCTGAGCTCGGATGAGGGAGAACGAGCCAGTCAAAGTTGGATTGTGGGCCAGGTTTAAGTGTCTTACAATTTGACCGACCCCAGGGCATGAAACCTAGCTCCTGAAAGCGGTCAAAATTGTGGCCTCGTTAATTTTGCCAATATCCCTTATTTTCTAAAGATTTGAGAAACACTCCTATTATCAATAAAAAAAATATATTATATATTGAATATATATATTATATTATAATTAAATATATATATATATATAATATATATATATATATATATATATTATATTTATATATTATATATATATGAGGTGGAGGGCCACCACCCCCACTGTTTTGAGAAGTTTTAGTGTCTACGGATAAATGCTTAAACCCCTAGACTAGTAGCTAAGTCTAGAACAATAGTGTAAAGCACTCTCTACTTTTTCTATGACCAATAGATTAAATAAGAGGTAAAGAATCCTACCTGAAGCTTTTGCTTACTCCTTATCTCCCTTGACTAATTTTGTTGCTCCTTTCCGTACTTAATCCACTTGAAGAGTACCTGCACACAGACAGAAGACAAAAACCGATAAAAGCATATGATGATGATCTATTGATTAAACATAGCATGGAATCAAGTACATAGTACACATATGAAAGAATCAATGAATAACACAAGCATATGGAAAAATATTTGAATAGTTTATTAGTAAAAGGAAGAGCTACAACCCAATTTGCTTGATTCAGCATCACTCCTCTAGTTCAATCCCATCCACTCCTCATAACAAGCAAGACATTCTGACATCATTACAATACTTGAAATGAACTCAAGTCTCATACAAACAAAATCTCCCTATAATTCAATGATTTCTAGCCGTTGATCACTTAGATGAGTGGTATTTTTATAGGTAAATGAAGGAAGTTATGCCATAAATGGTGATAATGAATGCCCTCCCAAACTTAGGATTTAGTTCCATGGAGGATGGGATAAAGGGATTGATGTTCCTTAACTCCCTACCTCATCCAAATTCGGGCCCAAGGGAGTAGACAACATTGGGAAACTTCTAGATGCATCCAATGGATAAGAATATTCCCAGACCCTAATGCAATTTCACTCAAATTCGCCCAGGGTAGGCCAAAGACGGCTCAAATGCACTAAGTAGCACCCAAGCAATGTATTGGACTACACTGCAACGCACCCTAATGAAGGCCTGCCTGCACTGATCTTCTTAGAGGCATTGTTCGATGATTTTAGTCATGGAACTCCTTGGGAAGCTAGGAATTTTGATGGTTGACTTCTTTAGGGCATATAACAACTAAATTAGGGTTCGATGGGCCCTAATAGTACTGATCTATAAGTCAGGGTTGATGTGCCCAAATGGATGTGTAACAGTTTCCCCCTAAAGCATGCAGTTGTAAATATGTATGTCGAGTGAAATGCTTTATCATGTGGAGAGGAGGTTTTGAAGTGGAAGGTGACCTGCATTGATTACAATACATATATCATGATATTTTGATTTTTTCTCATGAACTTGCTAAGGGAAGGCATACCCATGCTCAACTTATAAACTTTCATTACATGTAAAAATATAGTCGTCTATAGATATAGACCAATGAATGGATGACCATGAATGTAAGGCCATTGTACATTTGATTTAGTACTCTTGAAAATATCACATCCCAGATGGATGAAACTAGATCTGGGGTCTTCAATCCCATTCAATCTCTCGCTCAAGTACAATTCTGACCATGTGAATAGATGATTTGAAGTTGAACATGGGACGACATCATTTGATTACCAACCAATGATGTAAGCTATTAACAAGTGCGAGAGGAATCACTGATAATGATAATGACCCTCAAGGTACTACAATACATTTCACATGGTGTGAATAAATGATTTGATGTTGAACACCATACAAAGTCTTTCGGTTGAAGGTCAGTGATGTCAACCTATTGCTAGAAGCGAGAAACCTGACTTTGATGTATGCAAGCCTCAAGGTACTAAAGGAGTGTTTCTAAGTTAACTTCTTGGATAATGTGCTGATGTTGACAAGAAGCAACTCATCACAAGAGGGCCTTGATGTATCCCACATCAATGACACAAAACGAGGTAAATTATTTTGGAGATGAAAAATTGACTGACAAAAGAAAGTTCAGGAATGGTGGTCATGAAAATGAAGGTTTACGGTATTGCAAAGGATGAAGTTTGAACTGAATGACTTCTCTTGAACATGTTGGCGACACGAAGATGAATTGATAGCATTGACCCAAAACAAGGTAATGGATGGTATGATAGAACAACACTGTGATAACCATCAAGCTAAATGACCCAACCCACATAGTCACGGTGATGAGGTGAAAGTGTCATGTTCAAGAGCAACTCACTACCATAAAGTGTTTTCACCTTTTTCCAATTTTCCCTAGTCATTGCTGACCAGTACCTCTTTATTTTTATCAAGCTTGAGGAGGATAACATATGCTTGATGTATAATTTCACCCTTCGGGTGAATCCATCACTATTTGATGCTTTAACGAGTCTAGCGAAGGTGAAACTCAGTCTTGTCTAGATGGACAAGCTTGTCACTATTTGATGTTTTTAACGAGTTTAATGACAAAGATAACTTGGTCATTTTCATGTTTATAGAGTTTGAAAAGGGACGAAAAGAAAACTCCACAAGTTCTTTTTCGTAAAATAATCTCTCATGTCCGAAAAAGTGTAAAATAATACAAGAGAGATATATTTTCCAATTCATTAACGAGTTGGAAAGGACAAGTGCTTGACAATATTTTCATGTTTAGAGAGTATGAAAAGAGCTTAAAGAGGACTTGTTGGGTAGCGGAAGCGCCGCGTAATGGTCATGGGGCACAACGCCTGAAGTTTTGGGTAAAGATAGGGTAAAGACTCTGTGGGATGCGTGGAGCACGATTTATAATAAGTTGAGTCAAAGGGTAGTCCACCCAAAAATAATGTAAAAGAAATGTAAGTTGAGTCCGCCCACCTAGGGATCACGGTCCATGGAAGTGTATAAATAGAGAGCGGGTCTATGGATAGAAAGTAGTTTTTGGTATGTAATCTTGGATCTGTTATGTAATGGGTTTTTGAGAAGAAAAGTCTTAAAGCATCAATATGTCCGAGTCGAGAGTTTTGGGTAGTAGATAGAGGCTCTACAGCTGTGTGTGCAGAGGCCTAGAAGAGTCCACAACTATGTGCGTAGACCCCTACAGCTAAGTGTGCAGGACGGATCTAGATGTATTAGTTAAGAAAGTGAATAAAGATAAGTTGATTCTGAAATTCTGCATAAATCTGAACTACCGCGCATCTGGTTAATACATGGTTAATATAATTGTTTGATCTTTGCGCATATGATCATGTTATGAATATATGTGAATCTGTATCTATTATAAGGGCACAAACTGGTTAATTCTATTAATTGTTTGCTTAGAGACCATAAAAAGTAGGTTGAATCTATAAATAGTGCATTAATAAGTATCAAGGAATATTCTAGGATTGGATCTGCATGAAGCAGAGTGGCGTGAAGCAGCGGAACGGTGTGCGAAACCTCTAGACCACATCAAGAAATCACAAGGGTGCGGAAACCTAGTTCCAACACCCTCCCCTACTACCTCAGGTGAGATCTCAGTCCATGATTCGCGTGCTATTGCCAAAAGGGCCGGTAGCAGTGGGATTTGTTTGGCTAAAGAATTCTTCCGAACTTGGGTCAGGCCCATATAAGCCAACAAATGGTTCCATTGCTGGGACCAGGATCTGCCGAAGGGGCATCTGATGTTGGAACACTAGAACCCTACAAATAAAGAGCTTGAAGAGTGGTTGGATCTGAAGCTCCACAAGTTCGCGGTTCAGGAAAACAGAAGTCTGTGGATATTAGAGGAAGATTGGTTGGATGCTATATATACACGGATATCCATGAGTTCTTCTTCGCAACATTTCTGGTAGAGCTTTATGAGTGGATTGTGAGGTTAGCTGACAGCATGGGAAGGTGTATATTAGATCAGCTTATTGTGTGGACTCCAGAACTAGTGCACAGACTAGAAGCCCTCAAGGATAAAATTTCATGCGCATTAGATCATTGGCTGGATCGGGTAATAGGAGGATTTATCACTGAGTTCACGATAGACACAACTGTGAGTAATAGTGAAGCAGAAAGGCTATTTCTCTAAGGACAACAGGGTAAGTATATCAAAACATTGAATACTTGGATTAAGATGTTGTTGTGTGAAAAATAGATTATGCACATTTATTGATGTCTGGAGTAACGCGGAGTGGAAGAGGTTACCGCAAAACGGGAGGGGCAGAGAACAGTGCTCTGATTTCTATTCCACGAGAAAGCGAGGAGGAGCTTGTGAGGTTCTCACTGTGAAATGTAGTCCAATTGATCAAGGACCACTTCTCACTGATACCACTTCCATCCATGCCATCACCCCCTTCACCTACATCAAATCTACCTACACTAACGCCTACACTAACACCGACCCCACCTTCAACCCCACCACCACCAAAAGATGGAATGGTGAGCGTAGTAAAGCTATTGACATTTAAAGGTGTAGGAAATGAGGAACCAGGCCAGTTCTGGTTTGTGATAAATCTGTGTTGGACGCTCAAGGCATAACAAATGAAAACATCATGAAGGCTACCCTAGCTAGTGCACTACAGGACCGCGCGTTGACGTGGTACATAAAATACTCAACCGATCATCCGAATAATGGAATAATAGCAATCTAGGAGGTGCTAAACAAGGAATTTTGCCGACAAAAATCAGAAACAAAGTCAGTTATTTGGTTCAAGGAGATCGCAATGTTGCCTGGTGAAACTCCGTGGGATCTGGACCAGAGATTGAAAAGCACTATTCGTGAGGCTAACATGACATTGATGGATGCATAACACTATGCATGGTTTGTGTGTCATTATCACCACATATAAGGATGGCTCTATCACAACAAAAGCTCTCAACCCAAGCTGAAGCATTGCAGATAGCAATTAGGTTGCACGAAACCCCAATACTGGATCTAGGGTTGGGAGTTCAGCAAATCCACATTCAACTACAAAACTTAATTTTAGAGATGAAAATCCTGAAGCAAGAAAGGGTGCCCCAACCAAAGGCACATGCGGAGGTAGGTTGTATTAAATGCAAGACATCAAGGGCATGATAAGGACCATTGCCCCGTCTTCGCAAACTATCTGGCAGGGGGACGATGCCGTTAAAAGTTGAGGTTTAAGCAGGATCGAGTGCTGCACTTGCACTTTGATGTGCATCTTGTCAAGTGGGTGGGAAACACACAACATATAACTGTTACCTATTACAGAAGTATACCCAAACCCCGCAACAACTTTATTGCAACTTTTGTCGATCAGTGGGTCACGATGAATGGACATGTCGAAGTTATGACTTAATGGTGGAAAAAACCCCAACTTACGGAGTGCAGACTGAATCATGAGGGGGATTTCAAGGATGTGGCTGAGGAAGAGGAATGGGGCCCGGGTGGGTCTGTAGATAGCTGATCTGCTATAACTGTGGAGCGCCAGGACACTACACTCACGACTACACTAACTAGACCAAGATCTCTTGCCCCTATTGTGAGCAGTTTGATCATGAAATGGTAGATTGTCTAACATTAATTGCCCAGATGCATGAAAAATGGAGTGTTAAAACCTACACCAACTCAAAATGTCTAGATGATGCGATCAGAACCACGCGAAGCAGACCCTAGTATAAATATGGTATTGAGAAGTGGCATAACCACAGGAGGTGATACGCAGAAAGAGCTTACAAAAGACAGGAAGAGGCACGAAGCCACTACCAAGGAACCTGACTCTGAGTAAGAACAAGGGATGTGGATGCCTAAGGAAGCTTAGAAGAGCTTTACGGAAGTCTCTACTCTAGGTAGGAGGGACCAAACAGAGCCATGATTGGATCCCTCCATGATTACTACCTTTCTCGAAACCTGCATGAAGTTGTTGCACGATAGTAAAGTCGTTAAAGGACTACAGGAGCTAATCACTAAGTGCATCGGATCAGGCGAGATGTGTGTAGTCCAAAAAATAGGAATACATGCTCTACACACTGAAAGAGAAATGCGAATGATAGCACAAATCGGCGAATACGAGATGGATCAGGTCATCTTGGACTTGGGCTCGGATGTGAACATCTTGCCTAAGCAAACATGGGAATGCATGGGCAAGCCCACACTGCAATGGTCCCCAATCCAAATAAGGATGGCCAACTTACAAAAGATCTTACCAATGGGCCGACTGCAAGGGGTGACGGTGGACATTGAAGGCGTAAGTACGCAAACCGATTTCGAGGTAATAGAAATTGTTGATGACAGTAATCCTTACCCTGCATTGCTCAGAATTGATTGGTTCACGGACATGAACGAGATCACTAATTTGAAGAAACGGAAAATGATGTTCGAAAAGAAGTCACTGCGGGTAGTAGTTCCATTGGACCCAGCCGAAGGAGAGCGCTACACTGGACTAGTGTGGGACGAGGAGAGTGACAATGAGCTAGATTACATTTATTAGATAACAGCGCAAGACCATGATCGAATGCATCCTGCAGATGATGGAAGAATCTCATGGGAGTGTGATAGTACCTACACAGTAGATTCAGATGAGGAGACTAAGCGATGGAAGAACCGATTGCAGGAAGTTACAACATTTAACTGTAATATGATGATTTGATCTTTGCGATGAGTGACCATATAAGAAAGACAAAAGCCAGTAGAAAACGATGCAATGAATGAGGGGCATCTCATATTATAGGAACCACCTGGTGCATCGAAAGATGCACGGCATGCACCTGAATTGAGGGCACAGATGCTAAGTTACAGGAGGTGGTTCCAGGTATGGATTGGAGGATGTGTGCAGTAGCCACGTTGGTGCACAGTGGTCATCCATCAACAATGGAGGATATGGGTGCACATCGCGTGCGGAATGATGGCTGGCGGGGTCGAGTAGGGAACTCTCTCCACGAACCATACCTCTATAATCCATCTTGCCTATAACAACATCAGTGAAAGGATTCAGAAGCTCTGGGTAGCCATTTGGTGTGGAAAAATACATCTTTGTAAGTTAGAGGAAACGGGGGCCAGACTCCGAGAACACAATATGAGGCTGGATGCAGAAATTGATAAGCTAAAATTAGAGGTCACCCGAAAAAGCTATACAATGGAACTAATGAAGGGATCAGGCATGGCTAGCTCTCCTACACTACTACGCCAAGCCGTGAACCTGCTAGCATGGTTGCGACTACACCTTGGGGTACCGAGATGCATAAACCACAATCCACTATTAGAACCAAGGGAAAGCAAAGGGTGCCCATAGCCCAGGCTAGTCAGGAAATGAAAGGCCCACATGATGGGTGAAACCACCTGACTATCCATAGGAGGCCCAGTCCCAGCACACCATGCAGTTGAAAGAGGGTGCGAGACTATAAAACAGGTTGTCAAAAAGCTGTGGGACATGACCGCAACGCACATATGGAAAACGTGCCTGCATACCTGGGGATCCGTTGCCATGGGGAAAGGATGGAAAGAGACCGTTGTAGGTACTGTTCATGATCTGATGGCTCATCTAAGCCATGGTGGAGCGGGTGGCATGCAATTAAAGTAGAAGAGTAACCGCCAAAATCACATTTATGAGCCACAACAAGGGCGATCGACCGAATTTAAATTTGAAATCATATATAAACATAGTAAGGGTCACAAAACCCCTCTTTACCATTCCAAAAAAGACACCACCGGTCCAAGCCAAGCGCAAGATTAATGACAAGGAACTAGAAGAAAGTTTGTGGTTTCAAGCATTGCCAAAACATTATCAGGAAGCAATCCTCAAGTAAACAAACCTTACCATAGATAGTCCGCAGAAAGCCTCGTCACAGACAGTCGAGCTCCCTAAATCACCTTGAATGCCATGGACCAAGAAGGACCCCTAGATTCCAGAACCAGTAAGGAGGTCGCCACAACACCTACACTTTAGTAAGCTCACAATGAAGGAAAGGGGTAAAACCATCACAATCGAAAGCGACAAGGAGGAAGAGGGTTCTCCCACATATGTCAAAGAAGTAAACCCTAAAGAGGATCCCATCCAACTAGTACGATGACCCAAGTATGTGGCCCCAAGCAAGGGGAAGGTGAAGGTACCTACCAATTTGGCCGAAGTCAACACTATACTCATCACCCTGTCTCTTCCAAAAGGAGTCCCAGTGGAAAGCTCGGTGGTTGGCATTATTGCGACAATGAAATTTGAAGACTGGGACCTGGTAGATACAACAAAATTTCCCCATTTGATGATGGGTGCATTGATGGAGCAAAGTGCAAAAAGGGCGGTTACAACACTACAACCAAAGGATTGGCTATGGAAGGTGGAAAAATCTGGGTTTCTCTGTCTCTTGTCCATTCCCCACTTTCTCCGACCACCGTCACAATGTTGGTCATAAGGCAGCTACTTTGTTTGGTCCATGAGGACATACTATGGATCGGCAAACCTGTCTGCATCACAGCCGAACTTATTCATCGGATCTCGCAGCTTCCCTGTGAGGGAAGACACCCCCAGGAAATTGTTGATAGAAGTGGCGATGTAAAAATGATATACGACTTGAAAAAGAAGTATAAGCTCAAGAAGGGTCAGTGAGGATTCATCATTGATAGCATTTCAGATAACGCAGTCCACATCGCCACCCAGTTGCTGGCAGGAAAAGTGATGTGGAAATGTCATGGCACCAAGGTTTCAACAGTAGTCATTGTGCTTGCTGAGGAATGCGTAGCTGGAGAACAGTTCAATTGGTCACAATTCCTTTATGAAGAGTTCCTGACCAACTACCGAGAGGTCCAGGTAGAAGATGATGAGGATGACTAGTGAAAAATCAATATTCCAGAATTAGAGGGGAGCAGTGAGGTGCACAGACCCAAAATCAAAGATCCAGATATCACGACGCTGTTGAAAATGTAGCAAGTAAATATTGGAATAGAAGAAGAGTCGAAGTGTGCAACACTTGGGAACTATTGGGATGACGTCATGGTAGAAAAATTCATCAAGTTGCTTCAAGAATATTGAGATTTATTCCCAACAAAAATCACAGAGCTAAAAGGGATCCTAGGAGACCTGGGAGTGATGAAGATAACATTGAATCTAGAAGCGAAGCTAGTTAAGCAGCAACCCTATCGATTGAATCCAAAATACAAAGCAAAGGTCCATGAAGAACTGGACAAGATGCTAGCAGTAGGAATCATTGAACCAGTTGAGGAGTTCGACTAGCTCAGTCCTATGGTCGTGCAGGATAAAAAACAGAAAGGTGAGATTTGCATTTGCGTGGATCTCAGGAAGCTCAATGATGCCTGTGTTAACGATCCATTTCCAACACCTGTTACAGATGAGGTACTGGAAAATGTGGGTGGTACAAGGAGGTCCCGTATGCAGCTCCCCCGCTCGAGCTAAAATCCTATGAGGGTGTGTTCTGTGTTAACCGAGCAGAGCAGAATGAGCATTATCGATCACAAGAATAAGCAGAATCAATGAAGCAGGAGCCAGACAAAGTGTTGTAGGAGACAATGAAGGAGAAGCAAGACGATGACTTTCACTCAAAGGGAGGTGAACCTCACATCCAAGGAAGCACATCTCGCTGCACTGACGAGTGACTCAAGACTAGTCATGCTGATTATGTTGGGGGACTGTTGGGTAGTGGAAGCCCCGTGCAATGGTCATGGGGCACAATGCCCGAAGTTTGGGGTAAAGATAGGGTAAAGACTCCACGGAATGCGTAGAGCGAGATTTATAATAAGTTGAGTCAAAGGGTAGTCTGCCCAAAAATAATGTAAAAGAAATGTAAGTTGAGTCGGCCCGCCCAGGGATCATAATTCATGGAAATGTATAAATAGAGCGAGGCTCTATGGATAGAAAGTAGTTTTTGTTATGTAATATTGGATTTGTTATGAAATGGATTTTTGAAAAGAAAAGTCTTGAAGAGTCAGTAAGTTTGAGTCAAGGGTTTTGGGTAGTAGATAGAGGCTCTGCAATTGTGTGCGTAGAGGCTTGGAAGAGTCCGCAACTATGTACATGGACCCCTGCAGCTAAGTGTGCAGGATGGATCTAGATGTATTAGTGGAGAAAGTGAATACAGATAATTTGATTCTAAAATTCTATGTTAAATCTGAACTACCACAGATCTGGTTTATGCATGGTTAATATAATTGTTTGATCTCTGCGCGTATGCTCATGTTATGAATATATGTGAATCTGTATCTATTCTAAGGGCGCGAACTATTTAATTCTATTAATTGTTTTCTTAGAGACCATAAAAAGTAGGTTGAATCTATAAATAGCACATTAATAAGTATCAAGCATATTATGGGACTGGATCTACGTGAAGTAGAGTGGGACGAAGCCGCAGAATGGTGTACGAAACCTCCAGACCACATCAAGACATCACAAGGGTGTGGAAACCTAGTTCCAACACCCTCCCTTGCTACCTTAGGTGAGACCTAAGTCCGGGATCCACAGGCTGTTGCCGAAAGGGTCGGTAGCCGTGGGATTTGTTTGGCTAAATAATTCTTCTGAACCTAGGTCAGGCCCATATAAGCCAATAGGACTCCAAGGGGGTTCCTTTTTCGTTATTAACAAAGCTCGAAAAAGAGATAAAAGTTTTCTTTGTGGTAAAATATGTTCAATTTACATTTGAGCACATCAAATTCTGCAACTCAGTTGTTAAACCTACTAAAAAAATCATCAAAATAGATTAAAAATACCTATTTTATGGATAAAATGAATAAAAACTAATGTTTACTTAATTAATGTGGAAGAAATAAACATAAAAACAAGTTTTACCATTCATTTTTACCATTTCACATTTACCCTTTGATTTTGGTGCTTTGGAGCAATTTTTAGCTCGAACTTCACTAGATGATTGCAGAGGATTTAGTGTACCATTCGTTGTGCCATCTAGACCAGGTAGGAGCTATCTCTTTTCTCTTTCATTTCATTGCATTCATTTTCAGTTTCAGGAAAAACAATTGAGTTTTTTAGGCCCCTAGCGTTTCAATTTTGAACTCTAGGATCAACACACCCTTTCATCATAGAAAGTTGTGCTGCATTGCACACACATAGAAGGCTACATGCATTGGAGTGCACTGTCTCTAAGGTAGGGGTGTGCTGGGCACAAAACCAAAATTCTCATAGCTATTTTCCCCCAAATTTTTCTTTGTTTTTTGCAAGAAATGGATCCTAATTTGTCTAATGGTTGTATTGCAGACATTCATCGGATCAAAATGGTGATTATATGGAGAGAACAAGAGCACGAAGAACAAGATATGATTTCGCTAAATAATCAGGGTACGGTTGAGGCCCTAAGGAATTACAGGTACTCAAGTATTTCCAACTATCTAGCATGTGACGACAAATTGAGATTTTACACTTCTTTGTTCATTCATGGGATCCTACTAATCAGGCCTTTCACATTAGGGACAAAGTGATCCCATTTACCATTGGTAACATCTACTTTCTAACTGGATTGTCAAGGTGGGGTGGCCCCATCTCACTATCTGGATTTTCCAAAGGGGTTGAATCAGTGAGAGACTACATATGATAGTTCTATCGAGAAGGTGCATAGCCTAGCAGAGACGAAAAGATTAACATCAAGAATGTTAGTGATTTACCATTGAGGACAATCCTCTTCACCATTTCCAAATTGGCTGGGAGCACGACACTACACTTGGAAAACAGATCATACATGCAGTATGCTTTAGATTATTTAGAGCCAAAAGTGTTCAACTAGTGTGAGGGAGTACTTTCATCCATGAAAGAACAACTAATCAAGGTGAAAAGCGGAAATACAAAGAACTTTGGCTATGGGTTGATCCTGATTTCTTTCACCTTGGAGAGAATTCCACTTATGCAGCCACAAATTATTTCACTATATCTAGACCTAAGGATCCATGGATGTAGAGATGGGTAGATCTTATGGCTAGGCATGCTGGTCAGTCATTGATCTTGTTTATCCCTGCATTCTTTAAGTTTTTTGATCGATAGGATATGGCCATCGCAAAGTATCCATATTCAAGAATGGATTTCCGTGGAGATCTAGACTTGATGTTACCAATTGGAGCACAATAGGGTGCTATCAGTAAATTGTTTGACCAAATTGTTTTTTGATTTTAAAGTTTCTAGATTTTTTTTCGTTTTTTGATTAACTCGAAGACTAAACAAAATCATTTTTTATGTATGCAGATGTTGGACCTATTCGACCTATGGGACATCAATGAGTAGCAAGTGGGCCAGCATAGAGACCTGTTGGGAGAGCAGTTTCCTGAGACTTAGATTTTAACCGAGACATTAGTTGAGCTTAAGGACCACAAAGAGGGTTTGACCCTAGGCATTCTGGATGTCCGGATTGAGGATTTGCCTATGCAACTGCAGTGCCACACCATTGGTGTGTTGAGTCATTGGATGATACTTTTACACATGATAGCACAAGCTGTGACTTGTTATCATGAGCACCACTAGTTTACTTAGATGTTTTTTGCATAAATTTTGAGTTTTTGGGTCAGATGACTAATTTTTGTCTTGGACACAAACTATTTGTAAAAACTTTTAAACCAACTATCTATTTTACTTTCAGAGTTTTATTATGGTTATGTGATGCAATCCTATTCAACTAATGATGTGAATTGAAAATATTTACTTTACATATGTAGCAAATGTCTATTTAACAATAATTTGCTAGAGAATCAGTTAATGTGTTTAGATTTATGGAAATATGATGATATTGAAAAAACTCAAAATACCTTTCCATAATATGATTTGTAAGGAACATGTGATGAATTGTTGTGTTTTGGATGGTATAAATGCCAGTAAGTTGTAGTAAAACGAGTTGTGAGTCTAGCCTAATGATGATTTGATGTATGCCAACTGAAATGGCATCAAAGAGAATTTCAATCAACGTGCTATACTCAACGATATTTTTCTTTGATCAACTAATACAAATCCCTCTAAAACTCACTAACTCTCTACTTGGAGCGAAAATGGCCCATGCTGCAGAGGATAGATTCTGCGTACTACAACTAGCCCCATCGGCGTAACCAACAAATGGTTACGAAAAGTTAGACATCTACAACAAATGCGAATTGGATTACTTAACCATATAAGAAATCTAAAAGAAACACAGAAACATGCAATTAAAGCATATATACAGTGAATTTTACTACACTTAACTAAGCATAGTAATTTTTAAGGTACAACCTGTTTCGAGGCCGCGACAATGGAATCCCATCATAGTCCACTAACTCATAGGCACCTTTCGTCAAAACATGCTTAACAATATCAGGGCCCATCCAAAGCAGTTCAAATTTTCCTGCTCCAAGTTTATCAGACTCCTAATCATAAAGCAAGACCAGGTCACCTTCTGAGAAGACACGATGCTTGACATTTTTATCATATTGCACCTTAATACATTTCTTATGTGCTTCGTTAGCCAATGTGGCATGACAACGGGTTTCATCCAGATGGATTAAATCCAAAAAACACACTTCTTCTTTAGAAGTGTCAGGTAGCAGGTCAATTGCGAGTTTGAGAGACGATATTTCACATTGAATTGGTAAGACTACCTCCAAATCATACATTAACTGAAAGGGTGTGAATTTGGTTGCATTTTTTACCGAGGTTCAATATGCCCACAGATCCGAGTACAATATTAAATGCCAATTTCTTTTATGAACTCCAATCATTCTTTGCAACATGTGCTTAAGGACTTTGTTGATAGCCTCAACTTGTCCATTAGCTTGCAGATAGTATGGAGTAGAACTATCATGTGACAGTCCTAACTTGGCGGTCAACTCAACCATCATGTGATTGCGAAAATGTGATCCATGATCTATAACTATGGCTTGTAGTACACCAAACATGACAACCACATGGTTGAAAAAAAATAAAGCAATGATTTCAACACTGTTGTTCAATGTTGGCATCACCTCAGCCCATTTGGTAAAATAATTAACCGTGACTATAATATACCCATGGCCCCCAGCCGAAGTGGGGTTACATGTCATAAACTCAATGCCCCATTTGGTGAATGTGCCAACAACAATGACTGGATGCAATGGTGCAGGTGGCAATCTGTTTTTCGTTCATATATATGGCATGCAAGACAGCTTTTGACAACAATAATGCAATCTTTGAATATGGTTGGCTAGAAGTAACCTGCACAAAGAATTCTCTGCGTGATAGCATATCCAGATAAGTTTCCACCACAAGCACCTGAATGACATTCATTCAAAGCTTTCTTGGCTTCCTCATGAGTGAGGCACCTACATAAAATCATATCGACACCACGATGATAAAGTGTATCACCAATGATCAGATAATCTTTGGCTTGGTATCGAGTACGTTGTTGTTCAGAGTGAGAGGTATTAGGCCAGAAATCTTGGGTTTGGAGATAGACTAGTATATCTCCATACCACAAATCACTTGAAAAAATAAGAAACAAATACTCATCCAAGATTGATGCTTCTGATGTTAAATCATTGGAGGATGAGGGAAGGTCGCAAAGTAACTCAACGAAAACAAGAGATTTCTTTGATTTAGATTTAATGAATTCCAAGTCAAACTCCTACAAAATAACTATTCATTTTGAATATTTTCTCCCCAGCAATTGACATGAAAAAATGTATCTCATAGGGTTGCAATCTGATATAATAGTAGTTTTTTGGAGGAGGATGTAATGACAAAATCTCTCCACAGTTTGAATAGTTGCCAAAGCTAACTTTTCGACATAAGAATAATTACTTTTTGTATCATTGAGATTATGAATCAAGTAATAAATATGATGTTCAATTCCACTTTCTTCCTGGACTAAAACCATGCCAATGGTTGTATCTACAGCGGCGAGATACAGGTAATAGTCTTTTTTGATAGTTTGGGGCATACATTAAGGATGCTCTAATCAGGGAATCTTTAAGAGCATCAAAAGAAGCTTGCGCAACCTGATCCCAATGAATGGGTACCCCTTTCTTCAATAGATGAATGAAACCTTTAGCCAACTTAGCATAGTTTAGAATGAGCCTCCTCAGAAAGTTTACCTTCCCTTGAAGTCTCTATAATGGTAACAAGTTTAAAGGTGGAGGCAAGTCAAGGATTGCCTAAAACTTAATTGGATAGAGTCGAATTCCATCTTTTGAGACTACGAATCCAAGCAATTGACCAGAGCTGACACAAAACACACACTTGTGTGGATTGAATCTTATCTTGTAGTGTCGGCACCGTAAAAAAATTGCTCTCAAATGTTGCGGGTGATCAGTCTGCTTTCATGAATGAGTAGGAAAATCATCAAGATAAGGCTGAACAATGTGCTTGATGTCATGGAAGGCATAATTCATTTCCCTATGAAATGTAGCCTCTGCATTCTTAAAACCAAAAGGTAACCTTAGATAGGTGAATGTGCCCCATGGAAAAATTAAAGTTGTTTTAGATTGGTCCTGTGGGCAGATATTGATTTGATTGTAGCTAGAAAATCCATCCATGAATGAGAAGATTCCACATCCATCACATTCATCAATAATCTGGTCGATAAAGTGTGTAGGATAATTGTCTTTTGGACATGCTTGATTTACATCCCTATAATTGACACACACTCGAATAGTCCCTTGTTTTTTCATAATCGAAACAATGCTAGATACCCAATCAATAAGAGGTACAGGGAAAATGAAGCCATCATGCAAAAGTTTTTTAACCTCTGCTTTAATGGCAATGACTTTCTTAGGATGAGCAGGTCAAAGCCACCGTCGTACTAGTTTGACATCAGGGTACATTTTAGTCTCATGTTCAACAATGCTTGAGTAAATTCCTGAAATCTCCTCATAAGACCATGCAAAAATATCTCTAAATTCATGAAATAGAGCATGGTAATTATCAAGTTCCAATGGAGAACAATATTTTCCGACATGAATGTTCTCTACAATGTTAGGCTTGGTTGAAATGTTGATAGAAATTGTTTCTTCTATGTTTGACAAATTACGCTAAGAATCTATAGTATCTATCCTAACAAATTTGACAAGAAATCAACGATTGATGGGTGGTTTAGTTAATTTTAATAATATTCAATGTCATCTAGAAGGTGGGAACGATGATGATAATCTTCCCATGATTCCTCTCCTATCATCATTGATTGGATGATTCCTTCATCCATATAATGTATACGTGAAAAATGATCCAAAGAGGTACCATATTCTAACAAACTATCTATGCATACAATTGTTGAGTGCAAATTTGGGTTTGCCACATAAGCCCGAAAGATTGATTTCTATGATGTTTCAAAGGGGCTTAATGACAATACCTCAATACTACTATCAAATTCAACTTGGTTGGTAATCCTCCTTAAATCAGATGAGGTGGAGGAAATCATGTTGCAAGTCTCTACTCTTGCCACTTCCATTAAATCAGATGGTGATGGGAGGGTAAAAGTACCCATTAGGGAAGGATCTTTAAAGATACCTACTCCAACACTTTGAAGTGATACCGGGGCTCCTTGTACCAACGGAATTCTTCCCGTAGCCTGTGAACTATTGGAAAAGAAGGCTAGTTGATCAATGACTGTGATTCCACATTTAAAAGGGAATGCAATAATATAAAAGTACATGGAAACTACAGCAGCCATAGCATATACCCAAGGCCTTTTGAGTAAAATTTTCTAATCGAGGGGTCTGTCAACTACCTCAACTTCAATAGTAACCTTTTTGCCCCCAAGTTCGATTTGCAGGTTACTCAAAATCCCACATGGAGTATGTGTTCTTCCATCAAAATCTTTCAACGTGGTTGATGATCATGACAACGGTGGTGAACCAAGTGTTTTCCAGTAGCTCATGGACATAATGCAAGTAGATGCCCCCTCATCAATAATAGTTCAGTGAACATTCTTATGGGGAGATTTTACTAGAATTAGGAAAGCTAACTGCACCAGTAACTGTGGTGAATATCCCGCATGGTTAAAAACCACAAGATTTGAGTCTATAGGATCTATTCCACCTATTGCTGATATTAAAGCCTGATTTTGGGAGGGGTAGTTTTGCAACACCTCGATTGTCGACATAGTGGAAGGTGATTGAGTAAGATCTTCCACTATTTTATAGTTTTGTGTTACTTGAGCCCAAGGGTTAAATGTCAATTTGTGCACAATTCCCTTTGGTGGTTTTACTATCAATTTGGGTACAATGGGTGGAAGTCGAAGTTGAAGGATTAGGTTGATCAGTGGCCTGATTATTCGATGACGACAAATTTCCATAATATTTGTTCCTTGTTGACACCAAAACTGCATTTTGTGGCTTTGTGATGGATAACATTAGTACTTGGGAAGTGGAAGCATGGCCTGTTGCAACCAAATGTGTCTAAGGGGTTGGAAACAGATCAGTCAACACTGCCGATGTGTTTGAGGTCTTTAAAAGTTTAGAGACCTCAGAGTGATGTGGAAAATATCTTGTATAATGCTCGTCATTAGATATCAGAAATGGATGACAAGGTTTCCTTGTTGAAGTAGAGGAATCAAATGATTTATCTGGAGGGGGATTTTATTGTTTCTTTTTGTTTTTCTCATTTTTCTTACCTCCAGGCTACTTTAGATTTTTTCCTTTGTTAGATGACACAACTTTAATCTCAGAGGAAAGAGTATTTTTTTGATGCATTGGTAGTTTGATTGGTCTTCCTACTGTTTGTGCGCTTGACAAACCGATCACACTGTCACCGGAATGAGAGTCCTTACTCGATTGTGGAGGAGGTTGAACAATGAAATCTAGTCGAGGTGTATTGGGAATTTTATCATAAAGCATGTTGGATTGTGCGCAAGTCAAATCTAATTATTTGGCATGAGAAATGACTTGCTCTTCTATGACAACTCCACCTTTTGCCACATCCTCGGTGATTGATGGAAACAAGGATTTTATGAACCACTCAACTGATTGGGAACATATGTCTTAACCATTCAATGATAATGACATTGCGACTCATGAATATGATCTGATATATGGGTAGCAGTAGTCTATTTAAATTTGGTTAGGAGTTCCGTTCTAGTCTCATATCTGATTGGTAACTAGAAGTGGGTCAAAAAAGTAGTGGCTAAAGTGGTGAAAGAAGCTCTTCGTAATTCAATGTACCATTTAGTAGCTGGACCAGTAAGTTTTCTTTGGAAAAGACATACTCTGACCGAATCGTCATTTAAGGAGTTTGATGAACACCACAAATGAAAGGTCGTAACATGATTTGATGGGTCTTCTCCAGGATTTCTGTTTTGGAATGTCAGATGATAACTTATGCGAAATTACTGGCCACCAAGGTGCATATAAGATTGGATCATCAATGAGCTAATTTAAATCTAGTAATTCTAAAGTTGCTACAAATGACAACTGTCAATTCAAACAGGTTGAGCATACCCAGGATATGATGGAATTACCTGAGCAATAGGTCTTTGCATACTGACATAGGGCATTTGCATTTCGTAACCTTCATATGGTTGTTGAACAAAACTAGTATAAGGTGGTTGTTGATAACCAGGTTGAATGTGTGGTTGTCCATAACCTGCAAATCCCTATTAAGTAGGACCTTGGTAAGCTTGAGATTAACCAGAACTAGGTTGAGCTTGTGAAACTAGTCCAAACTTGGTTGGAACTACTGGAATTGGGGTTGTTGAAATTGAGGTTGTCACGGTTGTTGAATCAATTGTTGTTTTTGTTTGTACAACTATTGTGGATTTAACGGTTGTTGTTGTGCAGCAATGAAAGGTTGGCCAGGTTGTGAATAAACTATACCATTGTAAGTCTAGGTTAGTCCAGATAAGGGTACACTAACCTGAGGTTGTTAATGAACTCCAGAAACAAGTGGTTGTTGTACAACAACTTGAGGAACTTGAACTTATTGACTTGACACTTGTGATTGTATAGTAGAAGGATCAGTTTGAATATGTTGAGATACAACAGTTTGAACTTGTGACTGTGGTACAGTAGTAACAACAGGTGTAGTAGGAATAGCTAACACAATTTGCATTAGTTGTGTTGGATACACAAGCCTTGGTTGAACTGGCATTGTTGGTCGCCATTGACAAACTCTAATTCCAGATTGACCTGAACACTGTGGGATATTACCATATGGTATTCCCCCAGAATAAGGAGGATACGGTGAATAAGAATATTGCTCTCCATATGGTGGCAATCCGGTATTTAATGGATACATAGGTCTTTGTTGACCAGATTGCCCAGCTTGATACTGATATGCAGGATCAAACTGTTGAGTTCCCATTAGAGAAGAACCAGGTAAAATTCTGGTTGAGGACATGGGTGATGACTATGGTGTAGAAGCAACCCCTGAGTGGGTTCCAGATAATTCACCATACAGGTGCGATTCAAGTGTGGTAGAAAACATCGAAGAAGTTACAACAAAAGATTATGCTACAGCTGCATCAGATGATACAGTCTGAGATATTGATGGTTGTTTAGCCATAGTTAACTGACCCAAAAGTTGTCCCAAAGATTTGACGGGTACTTGAAAAGAAGCAGGATCAAATGAAGCGAAACAATTAGGAGTATTAGGGTAAAAATAAAGCTTAGTTCCAAAGTGAAATGGGGTTCCAGGTGTGGAATCTTCTTCCAAATCCTCCTCTATAGCAATTAAACGTGGTGGAAGAACTTCACTATCAAGTTCGTAAAATATTTCTGGTGTTGATGAAGTTGCAGTTTCAATAGTTATTGATGTCTGAGGGGTAACCGGTTGATCGTCTTCCGGTAAAGTAACAACTTCTGAATGTTCAAATTCGAAGTCTAGATGTTCGAGTAAATGAACGACAATTTCAGTAAGAGGTTCCTGAACAACTTCAGGTTCAGATGTAAGTTCTATTTGAATAGGGATATATTTCGGATTAACTTCTGGTTGAACTAATTCAAGTTCAGAAGTATTTTCTTGTTGAACAATTTCAAGTTGAGGATCAACCTGTTGTGTAACAACTTCAGTTACTGTTTCACTAGGATCAATGCTAATGTCCTTAGGTAATTGTGAAACTTCCTCTTTAGGAATGTGTTATGTTCTTTCCATGACTAACCCACGTAGTGAACCGGGGGGTTAGAAGGGGCCAGAAGCCCCCCCTTCATTGCGCTGATTGCGCAACGAGGGGGTCACAGAGGGTTTGAGGGGGGTGGGTAGCCCCCCTCTACAGGGTCCAGGGCAGCGCCCTGGAATTTTTTTTTTTTGGACCCTATCTTAGGTTGGGCGAACCTACCTATGGTTTTCAGTCCATGGTTTTGGACGCGATGGTTTTCGGTCCATGGTATTGGATGCTTCGTCATGTGTAAATATGTATTGTAACATTGAAAGGAACATAATGAAAAATCAAGCTGGTAGTCCCGATTTTGGGATCCAGGGGAAAATATCTTTGCATATGTGTTTTATGTCATTGTTTATTTTCTTTGTTTTAGAATTCATATGCAGGTAATTTCTGTACAGGGTTAAAACCTACATTTGGTATTAGAGCTGTTTTGGCTTCAAGGGAACGCCTTTATTGCTGAGGGGTTTTGCTCAGGCCTATGGTAGACCCTGTTCAGTGGGAGATCTATGAGATCGATTCTGGTGGTGAAAGAAGATGGCGAGCAATGGAAAGATAGAGATTGAGAAGTTAAATGGTCAGAGTTTTGAGTTGTGGAAACTCAAGATGGAGGATCTGTTGGTAGATAAAGATCAGTGGGTCGCGGTAGATCCAGGTACTAAACCAACGAGAGTGACTGATGAAGAATGGAAGAAGTTGGATTGGAAGGCAAAGAGAACAATATGATTGTGTGTCTCAGATTCAGTATTGTTGAATGTATCAGGGGAAGCTACGGCAAAGGCTCTGTGGGACAAGTTAGGGACTTTGTACCAATCTAAGTCTCTGGTGAATAAACTATTCCTGCGGAAAAAGCTGTGTAACCTGAGGATGAAAGATGGAGACTCGGTGATAGAGCATTTGAATGTGTTTAATACTGTGGTAAGTCAGTTATCATCTGTTGATATTAAAATTTCAGATGAAGATAAGTGCATCAGCTTGTTGTGTTCTCTACCAGATTCATGGGATAGTCTGGTTCTTGCAATAGGTAGCAATGCAACTGCTTTGCAGTTTGATGAAATAGTATCAGCCTTGCTGACGGAGGAGATGAGACGGAAAAATATGGACAGCTAGAATGGTGATGCCTTGTCTGTACGAAGACGGTCCTAGAACATAAACAAAAATAAGTCATCGAGTAGGAGATGTAAATCTCCAGGAAAACCTATAATGGTGGTGTGCTGGAAATGCGGAAAGGAAGGGCACTTCAGAAGGGATTGTAAATCTAAAGCTCCTGATAAAGGAAAGGGAGCTGATGATGCTCCTTCTGCAGAGGCGAAAACCAACTCAGATGAAGGTGGGCATGTGTACTTGGCTTCTTCAAGTACACATGTAGATCATGAGGCATGGTT
>APFE030985306.1:116089-165170 GCA_000404065.3 Pinus taeda
GGCAAAGAGGAAGCTCTAGTTAAACCAGAGGAAGTATGTCGAGACAATATTGCAGAGGTTTAATATGCAGGATAGTAAACCGGTGAAGGTTCCTATTCCTGTAAGTGTGAGGTTATTTGCTGAACAGTGTCCCAAGACACAAGAAGAGGAAGAGGACATGTCCCGTGTTCCATATGCAAGTGCAGTCAGTAGCTTGATGTATGCAATGGTCTGTACTAGACCAGACATTGCACATGCAGTGGGAGTATTGAACAAGTTTATGTCAAAACCAGGGAAGGAGCACTGGACAGCAGTGAAGCGGGTTTTCAGGTATTTGCGTGGCACTAGTGATTATGGTTTGTGCTACCAAGGAAGACCAGGATTGGGCAGAGTGTTGGATATCCGTGGCTTTGTTGATGCAGACTGCGCTGGAGATCTGGATCAGAGAAGATCTACAAGTGGGTATGTGTTTAACCTATTTGGAGGTGCAGTCAGTTGGATGAGTAAGAAACAATATGTAGTGGCACTATCAACTACAGAGGCAGATACATGGCAGCCACTCATGCAAGCAAGGAAGTAGTTTGGTTGCAGAGATTGTGTTCAAAAGTATGGGGTTAGTACAGGGAGCTATAAGATAGACTGTGACAGCCAAAGTGCAATTTTCTTGGCAAAGAACCCTGCTTATCATTCAAAGACAAAGCACATTGATGTTCAGTATCACTTTGTGAGGGATATGATAGAAGACAAAAAGGTGTTGCTGGTAAAGGTGGACACTTTGAAGAATACTGCAGATGCATTGCCAAAATCTGTGAGCTCTGAGAAGTTCTCTTGGTGTAGAGAAACAATGGGCATTTCATGGCTGGAAAAATGACTAAGCTCTCCTGTGCCCCCCTGTGGAAAGAAAACAACAAGTGGGAGATTTTTGGGTTGTGTTATATTCTTTCCACGACTAACCCATGTAGCGAACCAGGGGGTTAGAGGGGGGGTGGAGCCCCCCCTTCATTGCGCCGATTGCGCAACGGGGGCAGCAGCTCCCCTTGTCCAGGGGGTTTGAGGGGGCCGGGGCAGCGCCCCGAGAATTTGTTTTTTTTGGACCCTATATTAGGTTGGGTGAACCTACCTATGGTTTTCGGTCCATGGTTTTTGATGCGATGGTTTTCGGTCCATGGTATTTGATGCTTCGGCATGTATAAATATGTATTGTAACATTGAAAGGAACATAATGAAAAATCAAGTTGGTAGTCCCGGTTTTGGGTTCCAGGGGAAAATCTCTGTGCATATGTGTTTTATGTGTTATGCTCTCGCATTGTTTATTTTCTTTGTTTTATAATTGATATGCAGGTAATTTCTGTACAAGGTTAAAACCTACAGAATGGATGTACCAGAAATAGTTGGAGTAACTAGAGTCTCTGTGCCTACTGAAATAGATGATTCAAGTAACTCAGATGAAGAACTAGAAGTTCATGATGTACTAGACTCAGTTAAGCGAGACCACTTTGCCCGAAATAGTGTTGCTTCAGGAGGCAAAGGCGGTTTGCTGGCTGTTCTCCGCGAACGACGGGGTCTGGGTTGATGTTCCTCCATGATTGCTAGTTAATTTTATTATCAAAAAAAAAAAAAACAAAAAGGAGTACACTAAGAAAAACGTTTACCAAGCAACTATGAACTGCAGAATACCTCCTAGTGAACCAAGAAGTATAGGCAGGTAATCTCCCTGAATGTTGTGTCCAATGTATCACAATTTACAAGGCGACTGACTTAGTTACTTAAGGATGGATAGCAACCTAGATTTTTCATCCCATATATACCCGAAGGTATGTGGAGCCCCAGTCCGTATAAGCGTTTTCTAATGCGAAACTGCAAAGTGAGAGCATTCCCATATCCTTTACATAATGTAACATCACCATATATACCCGAAGGTACATGGACGAGCTATGATATAATCACATACATGGAATGAGGTATCACACTCGGGATGTACTGTAGACAAGTTAGTAGCAACTACTTTGTTTTACGACACTCGAACACGTCGCTAGCCTAGAACCACTAAATGTTTTCATTAATGACAATGCTCCATTAGGTAAATTGATGTTTATTTTAAGTTGATCTTGCTTAGGAATTTTCCTTTCAATTTCACCACATTATGTATTCTAAAATTCCCAGGAGTGCAACTATCATGATAAGCATTCTTTCCATTTAGTTTAACAATGAAAATCCTAGCTACTTAGGGATAGAGCAATCACATTTCTTTTGATCAAAGAGAAAAGAGCACAATCTAAATGAAAATTCCCTACACTATTCCTATCAACACATACAAACCTTTTCAATGCAACATGCACGTATTTCTTTTCAATTTTCCTTAATGTGAATGAACAAAAAGGAAAACTAATGCACAATCGATCAATAAACTTTTTTCATAAAAATGACGATTTTGCGACAATTTCTTTTCAAGGAAAGGAAAACTTTATGACACTTTCATTTTCAAAGAAATGAGGAATTACGAAAATTTCAACAAAAAGACTAATCATATGCATACATCAATCAAACAATCTTTAATGAAGGAGGACTTTACGACAATTCAACCTTTGAAGGAAAAGACGATTTTACGACACTTTATTTCGACAAAGATCAATCGACCAAAAAAATAACTTTCGACTATAGATTGAAGATGACTAAGTAAATACATAAGAAACATTTATAAATCCTAGTCTAAGTAGGGCAAGTGTGCTCTATGCAGGAAGTGCATTGTAATGCATTATGTCCTTCATTGGGTTGCACTAGTGATAGTAAGGCATTTTGAAGGCAATTTTGACACAATTTTGACAATTTTCAATGAAATAAGACTAAAATTCAATCAACGACCATAAGTAAAGTATGTAGAAATATCTTAAGAGGCTAATAAGATACTAATATGGATGATCGCTCCCCAACAGAGTTTCCAATTTGTTTTGGGAAGTTTTAGTGTCTACGAATAAATGCTTAAACCCCGAGACTAATCGCTAAGTCTAGAACAATAGTGCAAAGCATTCTCTAATTTTTCTATGACCAATAGAATAAATAAGAGGTAAATAAGCCTACCTGAAGCTTTCAGTTACTCCTTATCTCCCTTGAAAAATTCTGTCGATCCTTTGCATACTTAATCTGCTTGAAGAGTACCTGTACATAGACAAAAGACAAAAACCAATCAAAGCATATGATAATGATCTATTGATTAAACATAGTATGGAATCAAGTATGTAGTACACATATGAAAGCATCAATGAATAAAAAAATCATATGGAAAAATCTTTGAACACTTTATTGGTAAAAGGAACAGTTACAACCCAATTTGCTTAATTCAGCATCACTCCTCCAGTTCAATCTCATCCTCACCTCCTAACAAGAAAAACATTCTGACATCATTACAATACTTGAAATAAACTCAAGTCTCATACTAACAACATCTCTCTATAATTCAATTATTTCCAGCCCCTGATCACTTAGATGAGTGGTATTTTTATAGGCGAATGAAGGAAGTTATGCCATAAAAGGTGATAATGAATGCCCTCCAAAAATTAGGATTTAGTTCCATGGAGGAAGGGATAAAGGGATTGATGTTCCTTAACTCCCTACCTCGTCCAAATTTCAGCCCACAGAAGTAGATAACCTTGGGAAACTTTTAGATGCATCCAATGGATAAGAATATTCCCATACTCTAATGCAGTTTCACTCAAATTCACCCAGTGCAGGCGAAAAAGGGCTCAAGTGCATTGCATAGCACCCCAACAGTGTACTGGACTACACTACAGTGCATCCTAATGAAGGCTTGCTTACGCTGATCTTCGTAGAGGCAGATTTTGGATGATTTTAGTCATGGAACTTCCTGGGAAGTTAGGCATTCTAATGGTTGACTTCTTTAGGGCATGTAACAACTGAATTAGGGTTTGATGGGCCCTAATAGTATTGATATGTAAGTCGGGTTTGATGTGCCCAAATGGATCTGTAACACCCAGCATCCCCAAAATATATTACATTTATAAAAAATTTGGGTCGATAGGCCGTGATCCCCATCGGCCCCCCCAACCTTACCATAAAAAAATTAAATTTAAGTTTAGCTCGATGGCCATCACCCCGCCGAGCCCTCCTACCACCCCCACATATATATATTACAATTAGGGGTTGTGGGCGAGCCACCTCCAGTGGACCCGACCCACACCCCAACACACTTAACGTATGCCATTTGATGTGAGGCCAATGGGGATTGAACCGCCGGCCCACGTGGGTCGGCACCCACCGAGTGGCCCCATGTGGTGGCAACCAAACTCAAACCTATGCACCATATAACAACACTACAACCCAACAAATGAAACATTTAATGTGCCAACCATTAACGCTCCCAAAAAAGACTTTAATAAAACAACACCAGGTGCCAAGGGGTTATGGAGGGTATGGGGCGGGCTGCCCAATGTGTACCTGACCCCTAAAATGAGTTTTGATTCAGTTTTTAAAATAAAAAAAAAATGTTTTAAAATGGAGGATGTGGGGTTTGACCACCCAACCTCCTCCACCAAATTTGGAGATCTTAACCAATTTGCCAAACAACCTTATTGGTTTAATCCACCTAGAAATTTATATAAACTTCATTTTTAAGTGTACCCACAAGAATGGAGGAACTAGGAGCAGGCACGGAAACTAAGACATAGTTTTTTTTAATTAATTTATTGTAGGTGGAACCATGATTGGGCGAAATTTCCAAGAGGGTGAAATTTTTGCAGTGTCCAAATTGGACAAACTTTATGTCAATCTTACACCTCTTAGCGACAAGAAAAAGATGGCGTAGTTATTTTCTTGATATCAGCAGCCGATTTGAAGAGGACCTGAAGGAAGGAATTTAGGGGGAATGTAAAAGATTCCTTGAGCCCTAGATTTCCACTTTCTCAGAATTCAGAAATTTGAGAGTCAATTTTGCACTATTCAATGCCACAAACCTGATGGTGTGTTCATATTTTCCATTTCCTCATTTCATTTTTCAGCCACTTTTCTAAGTGGAATGCGAGTGTCAGCATTCATGTGCGAGCAATCATTTCCGTGCGATTCAACACTGCGAGGTTGATGGCACAAACAAATTCAGCAGTTTGACATCCTCTTCTTGAGATGGCCCCTAGATGTGAGGTTGATGTAGTGTGTTCATGTGCTTCTTTTTCTATTGATTGTGCTGCATAGATCGTCTTTTGATGTTTGATGTTGGATATTGTTTCTTACTTGTTTTCATGATTCCTGTTTGATGTGATGCAGAATCATTTATGGGATGTATTTTTTTTCATGATTCGTCTTGTTTTATTTGAGATCCTTTTGTTGTATGTTGATGGGATACTCATTTGTCGTCATGTATGTTTGCATTGAGATCCCTTCTACTCCATGTTGGCAGGATGCTCATCATGCATGAGTTTATGTCATACTGATACGAGTCCCTTTTGACTAAGAGTTCTTGTAGCGAAACATCTCTTGGAGCCACTGTTGCGTGAGGGCATTTTCATTGTATGATAGTGAAATCACCTCTTATGTACATCATCACTATTGACAACACTTAATGTAGCGGCCTACACCATATTGACATCAGGGCCCGGAGACGTAGTCCCTCCTGGACGAACTTCATTACCAATGGCTTATGTTTTCATGTGTTGATGAATGGCATGTCCCTCTTCTTTACATCATGCAAATGTATTCATTTATGTTCTTTTACAAAGGCAATCTAACACATCATGAAAGTAAAAGGTCTTGGAATGGTCCTTTGTCACACCTGGACTTGGATCACCACCTAAAATACTTATGTCCATATGTGTTTATCTATCTCTTGTGCGTTGATGATTTATCTTATCTTTGATGCTTATGGTTATTACTTAATAAATGGATAATGAAATAATGATGCACTAGTTAAAGGTAATCATTTGAAGGAACATATCAAAATCATTATTTATCTAGATATATGTGGTTTCCATTCACTAGAGTTTCTTAGACAACCGGGTTGCATGAAGAACAATAGCATACAAAGTTTTGAATATGAAATTAAAAAGTTAAAGTGAATTAAAAAAACTAATTCACCCCCTACCCCTCTTAATATTTTTCCTAATAGTTGGACCAATCAAAGTAGGTCCCTTGAATGAAGCTTGATCTCTTAAATGGAGATATAAAGGGAGAAGGAAGATGGAAGGAGTATTTTTTGCAAAGACACATTTGTTTAATGAAAATAGCTTTATGCTTTGGAAGGTTAGAATGAAAGCATATCTGCAGTCATTGGGAGCTGATGTATGGGCATCTGTTGAAGGTGGATATCAATACTCAGCCTCCATTCCCACAAATAATGCAAGAAAGAAATAGTATAAGAATTATGCAAAGGTAGTAAATGCTATTTTGGGAGGATTATATGAATCTCTATTGTTGAAAGTCATGCACCTAAGCACTGCAAATGAAATATGGGATAATATTGTCTAAATTTATGAAGGTGACACTAAGGTAAAATTCATTAAAGTTAAAACATATGTAATTCAATATGAGTCTCTTAGAATGAATGATGATGAAAGCATTGCAAGAATTTTCCATAGAGTAGACGAGATTGTTAACACAATGAATGGTGTTGGTGACAAAATAAAGGATCTTACTATTATTGAAAATGTTTTGAGATCACTAACCCGAACATTCGATTCCAAAGTCTTTGTCATTGAAGAAATGTGAGATTTGAAGAACCTTACCCTTGAACAACTCTATGTGATATTGATAGCTTAATAGATGTGAAAATGTAATACATTAGATATGATAGAAGAAACGTACAAAGCCACATACAAAGGGGGAAAAATCCTAAATACACAAGCGACACTTCAAATGGGAAAGAAGCAAATTTGGCGAGAAAGTTGCAAGTGAGAACTAGTAAATTCAAAGGTTTAAATGTTTTATGTGTGCAAGAGTAGTTCACTATGCATCCAAATGACCATATAAAGAAAATCATGATAAGGTAGAAAAAGGAAAGGATGTTGATAAGAAAAATGCCAAAAGGAAGTTTTTTCCCAAGAAAATATTTTGTTCTAATGAATATAGTCAAAGCACATATGATGATCATGAAGATTCAGATTCAGAATCTAGCACTAGCTACCAAATACTTATGGATCTTGAATATCCATCAAATAGTGAATATGATGGTTGTAAAGAATATGATTTAATGAAAATATTGAAGGAAAATGGTAGACTCAAAAATGAAAACAAAGAACGAGAAACTAAAGAAAGTAGTATGTCAAGGAAATGAACTTGAAAAAATATAAATTAGTAGAATCCAATATAACAACAAAAGTATTAGCAAAAAAACTTCAAGAAAAAGGAAAGGCATTATGAAAAATTAGAATCAGAAGTTGTGACTCTAAGGAAAGATTATGGAAGATCAAAAAATCGGTAAAGGAATTTGAATGACTAGAGAATATTATCAACAAAAAAACTCTCCTCTAATCAACATAGGAAATGGTTACAACCACATGGATTTATATTCACTATTTAATGATAAGAAACATCATAAAGGTTTTCAAAAGAAAACTAAAATAATTCATACATCTGAAAGGAAATCACCCAAATCAAAATCAAAATTGGTCCCTAGGCATAAAGGATGGTTTCATGGATATAATGTTTCTTGTAACTCATTTGGGAATAAGGGCACTGATTATAGGTCAAGAATTTGGAGTGGAAGAAAAATATGGGATAAATTCCATGAATTCAAGCACATGATAACAAATTGCAAGAAAATTTGAGGCAGAACGAACAACAATAAATGACATAGGGAAGATTGTCCCTACCAAAGTCCATTGTTCCTAATGCATGATTCGAACAGTGACTACTGAAGTGAATGTAATGTACATCACCTCATGAAGAATAAACGGTGACTATTAGGTCCATAGGATCAATGATGTATGATATCAAGGGGAGCTATGCATGTGTGCTTAGATTATGATTTCATATGTTATTATTTTTATATTCTTAATATTGCATTGATGAAGATAATGTGAATATGAACAAACATGACATTTTCGGGGGTAGTTGTGGCTATAAAAATCAACAATTTATATTTTGTACGTGATTCTTATGAAATAAAATCATGTGAATATGTGGTTTTTGATCTAGACAATTATGTATGCTTATTTTTGATGAAAAATAAGTGGCACAAATTTAGGGGCAGCCTCTCATATGCTTCCATCAGCTCACTATTTTCATTCTAGCTCTCACATTGATTTGCTGCAGTCTACTTAAGATTCTCATATGCTACTTAAGAACAATTTTGATTCATGGTGAATTTATGAATTGTTGTAATGTTTTATTGACTCCATTGAAATAGTTATTTGGTGCATTTGTTGATTGATGAGGTGGATATAATATCAAAATTAATGAAAAGTTTGCCTAGGTTCAAGGGGAGCATCTTCTATGCTTCAAATGGTTCATTGTTGGCATTATGGTCTCATTAGGCACGGCATATCTGACATTGGTTGATGATGAGTTCGTGATTTACTCACTATTTCTTGGCATATTTCATTGATGAGAAGATATATATGTTGTTGTCATTATGTAATGGGTTATCAATGGTGCATGGATTGCATGTGGTAAAGTTATGGATGATGCCTATATGTTTCTTGAGATGGATTTGGTGAATCTATTAATGGTGTATTGTTCTTACTGTTGTTAAAGCTTGAAGATATGTACGATATGTTCACTGAAAATGTCGGTTGATGATGCTGTCAATTATTTCTATTATACTTAATGGCTTGGGATGTTGGAGGTACTCTTTGTTTCTCATATGTTTGTTTTGCATGTGTATGCTAGCTATGGTGTTGTGGTACAAGAGATTTATATGTCTTTTCTACTTTAGGATTGTCACTCCTCCTATATGTGGAGAGAGCATGTTGACCTTGATGACATGAGGTCAAGGGGATGAGTTGATGACAAAGCTTTATTGCACAATCTTATGATTCTGCTAAATTACTTCGTAATGCTTGGAATAATTGCATAGCTGGTCACATTTTGATGATATAGGAAAGATTGATGTCACATTGTGTTATCTTTCATTACTTCTTGATGTTCATACTACTATTATTATGTCATTCTATGTTTTTGTTGTTGTCAGATGATCATGTTGCAAATGCCCATTTGGAGCATGATGGTTATTTATGATTATCATGGTTTCGATACAAAGATACTTCATATTTGAGATCTTCGTTATGGTTTTTGGTGTCATGTATGCGTCTTGATGTAAAGGTCATGAAAATACCCATGTTGTAATCACTGTAAAATATAGTCGTGTATGGGCTATTGGGATCAATCCTTGTTATGTATGTAATCCCATTATTTTGGGACATTAATCTAAAATTTTGGTCAAATGTGTAACCACATTATGTTGAGAGATTGATCATAGAGTCACTAGTATACGAGAATTATGTATTTGAGTGCTATAATCTTGTACTCCATTGCATAGTTTTTGAAGATCCAGTGTATGATCAGGGGGAGAATGGCCAGTATGCAAATTTAATGATTCATATCAATAGATCAATCTTAGAGTATCGAGCTCTACAAATGAAAGAACTTCGTTTGGACTCATTCCACCCTTGTCCCTTGATGTAAAATGGGAAGAGAAGACTTGGTGTTTATAGATGGTTTCCAAACATCAAAGTGGTTTCCATGAAGTCCAAAGGGGGAGATTGTTGGCATTATGTCTAATGTGTTGACCTTAATGGAAACCTTCTTAAAAAATATGTTCTTGATGCCAACTTGATGATTATAGAACTAATATAGATGATAGGAATGTTGGTTCAGCTATATCGGAAATGAGGAAGTATGATGGAAATATTGAATCAAATCTCACTTGAGAAAATATGGGAATTGCGAAGTTTGAAAAGTATACATGACCCCTATGAAGAATATTCTCATACATACACAGGTTATGTGAACAAAAGTCATGTACATAATCTTAACCATGGAAAACGGGATACCAGGTGTCATAACCATGTTAATTTTCCATAGTATTGTGACAACAACATCTATTTGATCTTGTTAAGTGAATATAATAAACATTACCAAAGGATTTACTTGTGCTATTGGAAAAGAAAAAGATATATAAGGAGATGGAGATCAAGGTGTTAAGTGTGCAAGTAATGGATTATTCATGTGTGATCTGATCTGGAATAGGTGTGCACTAGCGAGCAAGGAGAAGACTCAGATCTTAAAGATTTGAAGACATGTTGAAATATATGCTTTATTTATTTTCTTGTTGAAAATGTTTAACAAACTAACAATGCAATATATGTGGTTATAGTGATGATGTGATATGGATGTGTTTTCATAAATTTGTAGCTTTGAGAGTGAAGTATGTGGAATGTGAGTTGTGTTTGCAGAAAAGGTTTGATTTAGTAATTTAAGTTTCTTACACATGTTTTCTTCTAGATAGTCGCATACATATGAATATTTGTTTCTTTTTAATATCATATATATTTTAAGATATTTTTGTTATTAGATTGAAATTGTTACATGGGTGCTACACATGATAAGAGAGTATATACATAGGTCTTCTTAATAATTGTTTCATATATATTCTGAGTTAAATATAGTCATGGTCTGAATTTTTTCTTAATGATGTCAATTGATGAGTTCTATTGTATTTATTATTTTCTATCAATTATGTTGTGATCAGGATGGTTTATATCTATTTTGGTTTGGTTGTGCGTTGATTTGATCTTCTTGCAGTAATTAGTTTAGTATTTAGTGGTCTTGATTCAGTTTGTTTACAATGCTTTAGTGATTGTATTTCAAATTTGTGATTCGGTATTCAGTTTAGTATTGGGCTCTTTGTTGGTGTGGGCCTAGTGTGAAAATTTGATGAAGGGTGACCTATAGGTTTTGATGTTTGTTTGAGATAGGTGGATCCAATGTGAAATATTATGAAACATGATCCACAAGGTATTGAAGGATACAACCTTCTTTAAGGGAGCATGAGCTCCCTTCTGATAGGAGCCAATAAATGAGATGAGGGCATTGTAGCTCCCGTCAAGTGGGTGCTCAAGAACAAGTGGAGATTGTAGCCTCTTCAAGGTGGGTACCTACATGCTGGTAAGAGTCTATGTTAGTACAATATGTGATGAATATTTACTTTATATAATAAAAAAGAAGATAGAGACTATGATGTCAGTGGTTTTCTCCAACATTGGGTTTCCACCTAAAATACTTGTTGCAATTATAGTGCTAGAATTGATGTCAACATGATCTTGGCATTATTCATCATATTCCTTGTGTATACCTAATGATGATTAGTCCTCCTCATGATGTGTGATGAGTGTTTGGCTTGATGATATTATTGCTTGGCATTGATGTCAACCTAGTTGTGGCATGATTTAGTGGACATGATTTGGAGGCTAAGTAGAGATGGATCCTATACATTTTTTGTTGATTGAAGATGTTGTTGCTACATGTGGTTGGATTATTTCTACAGGTATTATTGGTATTAGCATTACCATCATTGGTATTGGTATGTGTTTGGAGTAGTATGGCATGTGATATTATCTTGGTGGAGATAGTATTGGTATTGACATAACCATGTTATTTTCCAATGGTATTGTTTTGGATATTACCATGGTATAGGAGTTTGTGGTATTGACATAACCATGGTATTTACATGTGTTATTGACTTGGATATTACCATGGTAAAGGTTTCCATGGTATTGGCATAACCATGGTATTTACTTGTGGTATTGACTTAATTATTACCATGGTACGTGGGTTTGTGGTATTGGCATAACCATGGTATTGACCTGTGGTATTGACTTGGAGATTACCATGATACAGGTGTCCATGGTATTGACATAACCATGGTATAAACCTATTGTATTGATTTGGAGATTACCATGGTACATGTGTCCTAGGTATTGACATAACCATGGTATTTACCTGTGGTATTGGTTTAAAGATGATTGAGGATAATCTAGCATACTAATATATATATATATATATATATATATAATATATATATGGAGTTGGTTTTTATTTTTTGGTGATAGCTGAGTCCGTAAAGAAGAGCGTGTGTGAGAGAAGAATACTGTGTGCAACTTTAGGAGAGAATTTTGCATAAAATCTACAATAATTTACATTAGTAGTAAATGGCAGTAGAAGTGTGATTCAACCATAATTTTATGCAGCAGTATGGTGATGGATTAAGGAATGATTGTAGATCATTTCTTATATCATTGCTCATTATTTTTTCATCAGATTATATTTCATGTATGCAACATGTATTATTCATGGGCCTTTTGCAGTGTTTGAGTGAGGTGTTGCAAAATTGTTCAGGGAGATTGTTGTATTTTTTTTTAGCCTATATTGCTAAGGGTTGTTGTGTTACCCTAGTTGAGAAGTTCAAATTGAGTCGAATCTAAAAATGAATGAAACAAGGGTCACATAAAATAGTGGAGTGGGGGTTTCGACAACTTCATTATAGAGAACATATTTCTTCATGAGTCCAATCAGAGTTGGGAGAGACTCATTCATCATTGTAGCTTCTAATAGATTAGATCCATAGAGTTGGCATATGAGGATCATATTTATTCATGAGTCTAATTGGAGTTGGGGGAGGCTCATTGGTCATGGTTTCTTTCATCGAATGGATTCCTATAGATTCGTGCAATGAGGATTAAATTTATTAATAGTAGTAGCCATATATATTTTCTATGTATTGAATTTCTTGACAAATGATAAAATTATTGAGTAGGAGAACAACAACAATAGGTGGTTGTTTTCCTTAGGGATGCTTTTCCACCATAAGTATCTCGTGTCCTCTTGTGCATGTTTATTTTGTTGATTTTATGGTTCATGTGTGATGATATTGGTGTAGTTGCAAAATTAGATTTATTATTTACTGAGTTATTTAATGTTTTATGTGACTTGATCCACTAATGATTTAATGTATGTGTGTGTGAATCAGTAATTCAAGAAGAGCTAAAAAGTTTTATATTTCCTATCATTATTGAGTCACCATCCCCTCCTCTCAATAGGAATCTCATTTCCAAGAATCGGTATCGGAGCGGGGCTCTCGGTTGTAGCTTGATCATTAGAGAGTGGATCTTGGAGTTTTTGGTAGATTTTTGCTAATTTTTTGAAATTGTTCCTTTACTTCATGAAGGTAGATTTGAAACTTGGAGGATGAAATTGGATTTATATTTTATATATCTTGATTAAAATATTTTTCTATCAGTAGAGTATGGACTTAAAGACACTATGAGACTACCAAGGAGATGTTAGACAGGTTGCAAAATTTCAATCTTGGAGAAAATTTTCGAATTTCAAAAACGGAGAACCATGCAAATCATTCTACTGTTATTGAAGTGAAAAAATAATCCTCCTCACAAGAAGAATATGAAAATCCTAGTGATAGAAATGATTGATCATGCATCAAACAAGAGGAATAAAAAGAAGATATCAATAGAATAGATGATGAGAAATCCAAGGTAATGACACTAGAAGCAAAGATTAAAAGTCTCATAGTTGAAAATAAATACCAATGAATGCTTCTGCATATTTTTGAAGAAAAAGAGTTTGCTTTCAAGGAAGAAATTTCAGATCTAAAAAATAAGTTGGAAGAAGGAAGAAAAATAAAAAATTGAATCAGTAAGAAATATTAGGAGTTCGAGGATGAGTTCCAAATATTGAAGAATGAAACAATTTTTACAAGAGAGGAATTAGAGAGAATTAGATTTAGTGCTCAATCAAAAAGAAGAAAATCTAAAATTATTGGAGCAACCAGTAGTAACATTAAAAATGAGAATCAACATCCAAGCATGAAGTAGAAGAACAAGCATAGAAGGCCAAAGAAGAATAATATAATTGCAATATGTTATAATTGTGGCACGCATGGAGACATATCAAGAAATTGTAGTAATGGATAGGTCAAAATTTCTCACCAAAAGGAGAAGTAAAAGGAGATGCAACCTCAAGAAATCATGCAAAGAGGATCTCCATCTGTCAGGTTTAATAGTCCTTTTATGGTTATTGCTTCTCATGCAATGATTTTTACCATAAGGATATTTATTGGAGGGCACATGCAAGGAATAGAAATCATATCAACTGTAGACATCAACCTATTCCTCAATTCCTTGGTCACACAAGATGTTTTCTGTGTGACAATATTGGCCATAAGTCATAGGATTGCAAGATTCCCACGTGCGACAGGAGATCTAATGAGAGAAAGGAAAATATGCAAGGCCAACAATGCAAGAAGAATAAGGATCAGTAGACCAAGGTTTGGAGAAGAAAAGAGTAGTAAGGAAAGCCCATCGAAAACTGATGTCGGCTTGGTCTCAAGGGGGGTATGTGGTTGCATCATGAGTTGTATGTATATTCTTGGATGTGCCGCCATATATGGAATATTTCATGAAGATAAATCTGCATATTGTAGGAGATGCACAAGTTCAGGGGGGGTTCATGAGGCTTGAAGTGCATTTTCATTTCTGATCTATTTCTTTCCAGCTTGATTATAGTTGGATCAACTATATTGTTACTAATGGTTTTTGGAGTAGCTACATGTTGAGATGCTTTTTATTTTCTTGGAGGTATGGTAGCCACATCGTTGTCTTATGCACATGGTCAAGGTGTGATGGATGATAATACATTTAGGGGGAGCATTGTTGCTTCCTAATAGAGTTGCAGATGGTTAGCGTTTTGTTCCTATGTAGGAGCATGTAGTGCATATGATTGCGTTGATTTGAGTTAGTTTTTTTTATGTTTCCTCGATTGAGATCAGTTGATGTGTTGGTGTATTATCAATTATATCTACTATTTCCAGATGTATCATGTTGTTTCTCATGTGTTTTTATATGGATGAGACATGAGGAGGATGGTTACTACTATTCATGATTTTTTATGCCTGTTGATGATGAAACATTATGCATTTATGGAGAGGATAAAATTATGTGTTCTTCACAATATTTTATTGTCGGATATTATGTTGTTGTTGATGATGTATAGTGATGATTTGTTGCTCGCTAGTATTTTTATTGTACCTTATTGATGATATGTTGTTCACCTATGTTGAGGAGATGATGAGTTTGTGTTGTTGATGGTGCTACATTTCCATATATTATGTTATTGTTTTTTGTTTTCTAGTATTTCTTGTATATATGTTTTCTTGACCACAAATTGGTGACATAGGAGAGATTATCTATATTGGTTCCTATGCTCCAAATGTTGTTGATTCCTACTTGGTGATATACTAATTGTGGTTTGAGTTGATGTATATTATGTTTCCGGTTTATGAGCCTCGTGACAAAGAGGATATGTATTTTCTTTTCCTCTATGACATATTATTTTGGTGATGCTATCAATTGATTTTGTTGCTAATGTCTATGTGGAGCATGGTGGTGGTTGCTAGTGGTTATAATGATTTTTCTACAACATATTCATTATTGGGATGATGATGGCCAAGGTGTTGAGTGGCTATGTACTAGTATATAATGTTGTTAGTACCTCTATTACTGCTACATATGGAGAGCTGATGTTTTTTTCTCATGGGGGCCTTGTTCTTGCTACATATGCCATTGATTGTATTATCATTATTGTTGCTATATGGAGCATATGTTGATGCTCATTGATGTCGTGCACTTATGTTATATCATTATTTTTGGATGTATAGAGGAGAACACCTTTTTGTGAGATTGTAAAAGCCATGTATTATCATTGTTTCATATTTTGGGCACATTGCTCATGTAGAGACCCATGGTGTCTAGTATTTCTTTTCATTAGCTATGTATGGGTCAACGGAAGTCCATTTCATGTATTATTTTTTATATCATTGATGTAGCCCCACTACATTGGGTTCACATGTAAACTTCGGTCCATAGAAGTATTGGTTGATGATAGGCGTAAAGGAGTCATATTTCAACCCTATGTTCTTCTCACAACCATGTATTTGTTCCATGAAGAATTATATATGTATTGTACTTCATTGTATACCGTTGTTCAAATTCAGAGAGAGTCTAGTGAAGAGGATGTGTTGCTATAGCAAGAAAGAGTGTGTGATTTCAACTTCATTACATGCTTAGGGGGAGCATGTTAATTTTCAAAGGATTACATGGCATTGGCTAGAGTTTTTGGCAAAAAAAATTATTTTTTCACATGCTTATCTTGCAAGAGAGACTTCTTATTTTGCATCTACATCATGTTGAGTATGACGGGGGTAGTACTTCTTTCATCTAGAACACTACTCACATTTTTATTCATTGTTTGTATGGCCCTTTTCCATTGATTTCAAAGGGGTATATATTTTGGAGAGCCTATGGAGATCAACCTCAAATGTTGGATTGAGGTTGACATCAATGCCAAAGGGGGATATTTTTGGCATTGTAGTGTTGGAATTGATGTCAATAGGGTCTTGGTGTTGTTCATCATATGCCTTATGTCTACCTAATGATGATTAGTCCTCCTCATGATGTATGAGGAGTGTTTTACATGATGGTATTAATGGTTGGAATTGATGTTAACTTTGTTGTGGCATGACTCAGTGGAGGTGATTTGGAGGTTGAGTAGAGATGCATTCTCGACACGTTGGGTTGATTTACGATGTTGTTGTTGGAGGTGGTTAGATTTTTGCTACATGTATTCTTGGTATTAACATTATCATGTTATTCATATATGTGTGGATTAGGTTGGCATGGGATATTTCCTTGGTGCAAACAACCTTCGTATTGACATAACCATGGTAGTTACCTATGGCATTGAATTGGAGATTACCATGGTATAGGGGCATGTGGTATTGGCATAACCATGATATTTACCTTTCATATTAACTTGGAGATTACCATGGTACATGGGTCTATGGTATTAACATAACCATGGTATTTACTCACGGTATTGACTTGGATATTACCATGATACAGGTGTTCATGGTATTGGAATCACCATGGTATTTACTTGTGGTGTTGATTTGGATATTACCATGGTACATGTGTCCTAGGTATTGACAAAACCATGGTATTTTCCTATGGTATTATTTTGGAGATAATTGAGGATAATTTGGCATATACTAAAAAACGTATTGATTTGGTTTTTCTTTTTTGGTGATGGTTGAGTAAGGAAGAGTGTGTGCGTGAGAAGAATATTGTGTGAAGGTTGTGAAGGAAATTTTGTAGAAAGTGTACAATAGTTTATAAGAGTAGTAAATGGTAGCAAAAATACTGACTCAGCCAAAATTTTATGCAGCAGTATAGTGACAGATTAAGGAATGATTGTAGATCATTTCCTATATGATTGATCATTTTGTTTTCATTAGATTATTTTTTGTGTATGAAACATGTATTATTGATGGGGTTTTTGCAGTGGTTGAGTTTGGTGTTGCAAAATTGTTTAGGGTGATAGTTGTATTTGTTTTATGCCTATATTGCTAGAGTTTTCTTTTTTGTTCTATTTGAGTTCAGATTAACTCCATTATGAAAATGAATGAAATGAGGGTCACATGGAAGAGTAGAGTGGAAGATCCAACAAATTCAGTGGCGAAAACATATCTCTTCATAAGTCCAATCAGATTTGGGCGAGGCTCATTGGTCATGGTGGCTTCTAGCAGATGAGGTCCATAGAATCATGAGATGAGGATCAAATTTCTTCATGATTCTAATGGGAGTTTGGTGGGGCTCATTAGTCGTGGTGCCTTCTAGAAAATGGATGTATGTAGAGTTGTGGGATGAGGATAAGATTTCTTACTGATAATAGCCATATACATTTTCTATATATTAAATTTCTTAACAAATAATAAAATTATTAAGTAGCGCAACAACAACCGGGGGTGGATTTTTTCCCTGGAGAGGTTTTTCCACCAAAAATATCTTGTGTCCTCTGTGCATGTTTATTTGGTTGATTTTGTGGTTCCATGTTATGGTCTTGGTATAGCTGCAAATTTAGATTTATTATATTTTGAGTTATTTAATGTTTTATGTGATATAATATATTAAAGGGTTAATGTATGTGTGTGTGAACTAGTAATTGGAAAAGAATTGAATAATTTTATAATTCATATCACTATTAATTCAGCCCCCCCTAGTAGTGAGATCATTTTCAACAATTCTAGTGTCCATATGTTTTGATATGTTTCCTATGTGTTGATGATTTATCTACTCTTGACTGCTCATGGTTACTTCCTAATAAATGGATAATGATATAATGATGCATTATTTAAATATATTAATTTCATGGAACATATGAAAAAAATTAGTTATCTAGATATATGCAGTTTACATTCACTACGGTCATGTATACACAATGGTTTCCTGAAGAAAAAAACCACTAATTCTGAATATGATATCAAAAATTTAAAGTGAATTAAAAATATTGATTCAACCCTCCCCTCCCATCTCAGTATTTTTCCTTACAAGAAGCAGGGATTCCCATCAAATAGCCTCCTAGATGGGTTACTCCCTAGTCTCTGAAGCATTTGTGAAAAAAAATATCTCTTCTTGGAATCCTTTACGATCCCCTATAAAGGATAGATCACTTGGTATTTTATTTAAGCCTGGGTATCAAGGCTCACCCCTAGAATCAACCATTTAGTTTTGAGGTTATCTAGCTTCATGCCTCAACCATTATATACATATGCCAAACATGTCGGTAGGAGGTTCATCTAATAGGTACATTGGTAATGAGAGGCTTCTGAAAAAATCTTTAAAAAATATAAAATCTTCCATGGAGAAGTTGAATTAGGGGGAATTTAGGAATATATTTCAATCTAAAAGACACTTGGAAGGAAATATGAGTACTTAACATAAAATCATCATGCATGGAAGATAAAATGATCTATCCATAGAAGAAGAACCTCTCATTCATCAATTAGAGGAACACATAACGCAGGAAGAACCTCTATGGTTCCAAAATATAGAGTCAAATGTGTCAAAGAAGGAGAGGAAAATAATAATTATTTTCATAAATCTAAGATAAATCATCAAAGAAAAAAAATCTCCTCCCTCAAATATATGAATGGAAGAAAATTCTTATAGAAATAGGAGAAAGTAAAAGAGTTATGTTGTAGATTCTACAATAGCCTCAAAATTTCCCCTCTTTCAAAATTTTGTAGAAACCCCATACTAAAATTTATATGACTTTGCATATGGTCTCTTAGGGTTTCATTCCTTTGTGACCTTTCTAAGGTTTTCCCCCAAACTTAACAAGCTAAAACCTAAAGACTTGAAACTTAAATTTTACCTCACCAAGTTGCAACTACAATTTACAGTTGTAGTTTCAACTGACTATCAATGTTTCAAATTGCAATCATTTCTCCTGGTTGCTAGTCACACCCATAACGTATAGAGGAAATCATACTAGGCATCAAAATTGTGACTTGCGAATTACTCTCCAAGATCCAAACTAGCATTTTTGGCCCTTAGTCATGCCTCCAAACTATCCTAAATACAACTTCTGACCTTCCAGTGTTGGCCACATGTGATAGGAACTCCTGACCACTCGTATTTGTGACCTCTCCTTGGATACTAAATTTAATGGCCTGCGACCTCATTCCTTTGTCGCACATGATAATATTACCACATAGTCTCCATATGTGACCTCCCTCTTAGTCAAGTCACATGTGATAAAATATTTTTGCTAACTCAAGTTGTTACGTCCTTCACACTTGCCTTCCTCAATTATAGAAATCCTTCGCTCTGTCATAACTATGTGCTCATTTCCTCCTAGTGATTGAGAAAGTGAGCGACCTCTTCCAATTTCCATCGATGAGTGTGACCCCCATTGAGGTAAGTAATGCGTACCCTAAGTTGCAATCATTACTTTTTGTTATTTATGATATTTGTTGGTCCTCCATCACCCTAACCCTTCATTTTTCTATCATTGATCTTTAATATCCCATGGTACATGTGCCTTAGACCCGTCCATTCGCTAGTCAATACTTTTCCACCCTCGAATTATTATTTAAATATTTCGCCTCATATGATATATTCAGTGGTCCCATTCTAAGCCCCAAATTTTAGCATATTATGTCTACTCTTAGTTCCTAGAGTATTTGCACAAGATTTCACCCTCAAAATGGTATCGAGCCACCATACCCTCCATTCCTCTGAAGTTATTCATTGTTGTGAGTAGGGGTTAGTATTCAGGTTAGTTGGTTATGCCTTAGAATAGTAGTGCTAAGTTCATCGTGTGTGCTCTCGGGTATATCTTAGACTTTGGATCCCATCGTACCACTGAAAAAAATACTTTAATGTACCAAGGATTTTGCACATATGATGAGGGTATCTGTGCATTTCAAAGCCCAATGGATCCCCAGGTCACAAGTTACAATCAAATTTTCCATATGCTAACCCTTTATCGCTCAATTCCCATCCAAAATTGTGACTCAATTATGGTTGTAAATATTGACTTATACTAGGTCACAACTCACTCGTTAACCATACGTTATAATTATGCTACATTTGATAAGAGTTGTCAATGTGACCTACCAAGAAAAACCTGATCACGACTTGGTTTTTCCAATGCTCCTATAGGTCACTAATTGAACTCATAGTTCATAGTAATGTGACCTTGAAGTATGACTTCCCCTGCAATCGTAGAATGTGACGTAGTTTGAGCAATTAAATTGTAACTTGCTTTATCCTCCAAAGTTATGACCTATAGAAAATCCATTAGAGAAAATTTGAGGTCTAAAATGGGCCTCCTAAGGAATATTATAAAATAATAGTGGAAATAAAAAATAGATTATATTATCTCATCAAGTTTTGAAGGGAAAAAATAAAAAGCTACTTTTTCAACTCATATTTTTAACTTATCTCCCTATGATTTTACTCAAAATTGAGCACTATTTGGATGAAAATTGTAATTTTGCATCCAAGGAGTACCCATGTTTCATAATTTTGATGGAACCTTCTACAACAAAATGTGAAATACATGAAAAAATGTGATTGCAATCACAGGTTTTCATGTATTTCACATTTTTGTAGGTTTTAACCCTATACAGAAATTACCTGCAAATGAATTCTTAAAATATAAAAATATATAATGGTGATAACATGAAACAAATATACATAGATATTTTCCCTTTAATCCTAAAACCAAGGCTACTAGATAGATTTTTATTATATTCCTTTCAATCTTTCAGTATGTATGTATACATACCAAGACATTTATAAACCCAAATCCATAACTCCAGATTAGAACATAACCATAGTACCCTTGACCATATCTACAAAATACCATGGGAAGAAAACCACCATGCCCTAAACCATGTGCAAAAACCCATGCATAAACCATGGGTAGGTCTGCCAACCATCTATGGGCCTACCCCCCATCCTTGGGTTTGCCAAACTATTATTGGGTCTACATAAAAAAAAATGAAAATCCTAGGGTGATCCTACAAACCCCTCGACTGGGGGGTTTCTAGACCCCCTATGACCGCCCCCCTATTACACATGGTGTAACATACAACACCTATAACTAGTCGTGGAAGAATATAACACACACCCAACATTCTCCCACTTATTTTTTCCTTTCCAAATAGGGGGTCATAGGAGAAATTACTCTTTGGTTTTAAGCCTACAATGCCCATTGTTTGTCTGCACCAAGAAAAATTCTTAGTGTTCACAGATTTTGTCAATACATCCACAACATTATTCAAAGTCTCCACCTTTACTAGCAAGAAATTTTTGTCCGCAAGCGTATCCCTCACAAAGTGATACTAAACATCAATGTTCTTTGTATTTGAATGACAAGAATGGTTCTTTGCCATGAAAATTTTAATTTTGCTATCAAAGTCTATCATTATAACTCGTTGTACCAACCCTATACTTCAAAAAAATATTTGCAACCAAAATTCTTCCTTTCTTGCATGAGTGGTTGCCATGTCTTCATCCTCTATAGTTGAGAGAACCATTAGAAATTGTCTCTTGCTCATTCAACTGAAAACTCCTCCAAATAGGTTAAAGACATATCCTAATTGTAGATCTTCCCTGATCTAGATCTCCAGTCCAGTCTGCATCAACATAACCATGGATGTCCAAACCTTGTCTTCCTTGGTAGCATAGACCATAATCACTAGTGCGACATAAATACCATAAAAAATGCTTCATTGTTTTGTAGTTTTGAAATAAACCCGCTCAATACTCTGAGTGCATGTACAATGTATGGTCTAGTATAAACCATTGCATACATTAGACTACCAAATGCACTTGCATATGGAACACGAGACACATCCTCTTCCTCTTCTTATGTCTTGGGACACTATTTAGTAGATAACTTTACACCTACAGGAATAGGAACTGTTGTAGCATTTTTTTTATTTTTGTAAGTTAGCAAAAAATGAAAATATATTTTAAGAAAATGCTAAGTTAGGATATGGACAAAAAGAATAAAGAAACAAAATGTTAGGAATATTTTGATGAATAAGTCCATATCAAATAAAATGTTAGAATAGATGCCCTAAAAAAGGAAGGCAAAAAATAAAATGTTAGGTTGGATATAAAAGAAAAAAATAATATTATAAAAGTGTTGCACATCCAAATGCCACTACTCTTAGTCAATTTTATTTTTACAAATAAAGTTGTGTGCAAATTGTTTAAATGCCACACTAGTTCATATAATCCAATCATAAAGTTTAATCATGATTGGATTATATTTAAATTGTTTGTTAATAGGTAGCAAATAAAATTGGCTCAATAGTTTAATCTGAGCCAATGGAAGCAATAAGGGATAGAAGTAAATTAATCATTAAAATGAAAATGTTGATTTGCTAGTCTAAATGCACTCGGGTGACTAAGATTGCAAAAAATGTTAGGAGAGTTAAGGGTAGGTAGAGAAATGAAATAAAATTGGAGCATGATAGGATTTTTATCCTAAGTCAAATCATTGGATATATATGCATATAATGAATGGTTTTAATTAGCCATTATTTGCTAAACCTCAATGCTATTAAGCTTTATTCATTGATTCCATTCGGACCCCACGCCTATCACATCCATCATATCTTTTCAACCCCACCATCACCTTTCACCTCACTTAATTAAACTCCCTCAATTTTCCTTTCATCCCTCGCATCTACCTCCAATCTGATAGCCTACATTGTTCCTTGGCCCTCCCTTGCTTTCCGAATGTTATCAGCGGGGGGGGGGGGTGATCCGAAGTCAACAATTTTAGAAAGGTCCCTCTGAAACTACCAACCTCCACTCCTAGTTATTCAAGACTTAAAATCCCAAACCACTTACTGCCCGAACTCACTCCCGAATGTGGTTTTCGATCTCCTCCATCACCACCACTCCCACGTCATCATCTACGACAACACCCCATCACTTCCTTTGTCCCATTATCCTACATGGACCAATCTTCCACCTATCTACCCGTTATCCATTTAATTCACCACACCCGCAAATGAATATTGCATCGATCCGTTTCTCAGTGTTGTTGGAGAATTAATTTGAATTTAGCCATTGAGTTATAGACCCACTCCATTTAATTCCTTATAAATCCTTTTCTATCATAAAAATCATTACACAGTGCATTCCCATAACTTAATTGATTACTAGATACCTGCAGCTTACAGTAAAAACCACAAGGACATAGAAGGAGATGAACAACTTGCTAAAGTTGCTCTCAACTTGTCTATTCAAATAGAGGAAATCAAGAAATTGCAGGACCAGTTGAAGACACTACAACACATGAAAGGAGTTGCAGACAACTCACATGCAGCTGAGTTGCAGAGGGAAAGAGGTCAAATTGAGGTATTGCAGAAAGAAGTCAAAGATTCTTACCTCAGAAATACACTAGGTTTAGTAAAGGAAGTTATATGGGAAGAGATCATTGAATCAATCAAAGATATCTGGCCTTATGTCAAAATAATTTTGATCAAAAGGACTTGTTGGAAAAATTTCAAGAAGCTAATGAAATTATCTCAAATCAACTTGAAGACAAGCCAGAAATAACCATTGATATAATCAAGTACCTAAATTCTAAAGATAGCTATGAACTTCAAGAATTGGGTATTGATGACAGGGCAGTAGCCATACTGAAAGTAAAGAAAGTTATTACAAAGAAAAATCTCATTCCTTAGTTGGAAGAAAAGTGCAGTAGTGTTAATGTTATAGTCCAACATTTTTTCAGCAGGCTGGAACCCTTAACCAACAAGGGTTTTCTCTCCATATTTGTGATAAATGATAAGTTAATGCCTATTGAAGACTATGTTTGCAAGCTTACAAAGGTCAAGACTAGTGTAGCTACAGTTTCAAATATAAAGGGTACAGTAACACCAAGGTTTGTGTTGAATGCCCTCTGAGATACCCTTTTCATCCTTAATGAAAAAAAACACATATTTTTAGAAAAACCTACTTTTACTAAATATATAGAAATGGATGAGGTTTATCAAAGGGTAACTAAGTTATCTATCCCAAATAATAAACATTGGGAACAATTAACTTATTTACTTGACTAAAAGAAATATCAACAAAATTTAGCATTTGGGGGAACAATCATCAAAAGATAAACAACATTCAGAATTTTGAGGAAAAATCATCAACAACTCAACAACAAAATAGTGACAAATTGACTATCAGTTCATTTTTCCTCATTTTGTTTTAAGCTGTTTTTTAAAATTTGTTTAAGATATTTTCTTACCACTTAACTTATATAAATAACTCTCTTCTACGAGTTATCAAAGGTGGTACCTTTCATAAGAAATTTTGCAAAAGCATTGATGTACAAGTTGTCTTCTAGATCACTGATAATAAAGAAAAGGATTTTAAATTTGGTCTCATACAATTTCATTTTCTTCTATAATTTTTTCATGTGTTTCATTCATTTTGTTTATTCATCATATGTTTAAATTTTAGAGAGATTTCAGGTGAGAATAAATTTGTTATAGTTATTCCTAAAAGTCCTTTCTGAATTTATTATCATAAAGAGACTAAGATATTGGAGTGTTTGTCTGAAAGCTCCCTCTAAATCACAAAATTGTCAGCATCTTATGTAACCTTAAGCATAGTTTGTTTAAATTTTGAAAATTGGACAAAGGTTTTTCACTTATGATAAATCAAAATTAATCATATTTCCTTACAATTCTTTCTACACACCTTGGAAATTCAAATCAATGTGTGAAGTTAAAAAGTATCCTTTTTATTATTTATTATTACTATCTAAAAAAGTTAATACATCATTCTTATAGTTTATCTGTGTATTGGTCCTCCATAAAAACAAAAACTAAAACCCCCAAAACAAATATCTTATATGCTCTGGCATGATTAATTAAACATTATCATCTTAGAGATACAACATCAATCTGGTGTCGTTGTTAGAGAACTGAATTTGATAAGTTTTCCTAGGACAACAATATAAATCCTATTCATTTAAGGTGACTAAAGGTCTAGATAGGTCAAAATCCTTCACCTGGTGACTCCACTAAGCCAAACTGGCACCTTTTAAGCACACTAGATACCATTCTAAATCTCACATAGTTAGGCCTCTGTCAGATTCAGAAAAACTTGTGAGAAAGGCCAGATCTGGAAGAAGACATCAACCATCTTCTTCTACTTTGTCTTTTCAGTCTGAAGATATATTACAATTTGATCCCTACCATAAAATCTAGATTGGACTCATTTATCACCTACGGTTGCTGAAATTTTAGATAGGGGAGTTGATTTTAAATAATCTTTCCTTATTCATTCACTTGAATCATGTCAAGGACCCCCACTGTCAGTAGGATCACCTAAATCTAAGTCTGACTTGGGTGTTCATTTACCTGAATACAAACCCACAGGCTTCATATCCCTCACTACTTATTCATTCCCTTCCATTTCTGATCAACCTAAATCTCCTACTTCTAAACAACCTGAAGGGACTTTTTCTATATATTCAAATCCACTCTTTGAAATGAAAAGAGGATATTCATTCTCAAGTCTAAAAGTTATTTATTAAGATTCCCTTAAAGTCATTCAGGACCTCTCCTACTTCTTTATCTCCTACTTCTTCACCTCCACATAGTTGTACATGCTCTCTATCACCATCTTCTTCTTCTTCTTCTTCTTCTTCTTCTTCATCTACACAAACACCTCATACACCAACTTCTACTATGGCATTCCAACCTATTGTATAGGCCAGATGTGTAACTTTAGTCTTACCTCAAAACCTTGATGCATTCCCTCCTAGATACTTAAAGCACCTTCCTAGGTATAATGGAGAAATTGGTTCCCCAGCTGAGGACCATCTTCAAGCATTTCTAGACTTTGCAGATAACATGAAAATAGAACAAGAAAATTTTTACGTGAGATTGTTTGTCCAATCTCTTGAGGGAAATGTGAGAACCTGGTTGAGGTAGTTACCTACAAATTCCATTAGAAATTGGGAGGAGCTAAAAAACATATTAAAAAATCAATGGGGTGTGAAGAAAGATGCTCTTTACTTTTTGACTGAGTTTGAAGAACTTAAAAGAAACTTTGGTGAACCTGTCTCTGCTTTTATCAAAAGGTTCAACAAACTTTATCATAAGATGCCCCCTGATTGCAAACCTCCTGTAGCAGTAGCCAAATCTAGGTTTTCAAAAGCCATTGAAGATGATTTTGCTGCAATGTTATGAGAAAGAACTTCAAGGACTCTTGAAGACATGCAAACTAATGCTATAGAGGTGGAAGAAAATAGGGCTGCCTCAACCACTTTAAAAGCTAAAGAGGAAAAGGCCCAAAGAAAACTTAAACCTAGTCAAGAGGCCTCTACTTCTTCAAAGACTAAAACTGAAGATTCTAAAATAGATGAGATCACTTCACTTATTAGAAATCTATCCAATAGAATTTCCAAGATTGAGACTCAACCTAGAACAATTCAATAAACAATCACTCAAACTCAAAAATCAAAATCAAGGTGAATACAAAAGAAATCCACAATTGAGAATTCTTCAAAGACTAGTAATGATCAGTAGGTTCCAACTCCTTTATTGATAGATGATAAAAATTTTGATGACAATATAGTGACTATCACTGAAGACATTAATAATACAGATACTTCTTCTGGTCAGGCCACTATTATTCCTCTTTCACAACATGAGCAAGTTCAAGAAAATCAGGAATCCTCATAGGTTTCCAAGTACCATGCCTTCTCTAAATTCCTAATTGTAGAGCTCAACAAAAGATATGATCTTAGACCTAGACCTGGCCTCGGAAGACCTCCTAAAGAACCTCTATCAATTGAACCTTATACCAAAGCTGTAGAAACTCATACAACTACTATTCGACCATTAAATCAGTCATCTAATACATCTAAATTTGGAAAAACTCTCTTAATTGCAATTAATGTTGAGAAGGAGTTAGAAAGAGTTAAAATCCCCATACCACTTTCAAAACTTTCCAAAAACCCTGGATATAAAAATCAAGTCTCCAAATGGGTACAAAATACCTTAGTTGATGCTGAAAGTGATGTTATTAGCCTTCAAGATGAAAAACTAGCAGTTGTCTTTGGCCCTAGCTTAGATATGATAGATGAAATAATACCCACTTTCTATGCAACACTAAAAACAAATGATTCCATGTTATACAATTATATGCTTGATTCTGGAGCATCACATAATCTCATGCCCAAAGCCATCATGGATCATTTAAATATTGACATAACTAGATCCTATCATGATTTTTACACCTTTAATTCTAAAAGGGTACCTTGTCTAGGACTGATTAAGGATTTAGTAGTGATTTTTTCCCAAATCCTAGTAAAAATCATAGTGTTAGATATAGTTGTCATTGATATCCCTCCCAAATTTGGAATGCTCCTTTCAAGGTCTTGTTGTGCCAAATTAGGAGGAACTATTCAAATGGACATGCCTTATGCCACTATTCCAGTTTATGGGGGAGAACAACTTAGGTTGTATAGAGAGGTTAGATTTGTGCACATTTTATGCAAAACATATCAACCAAAGAACCACCCCATCTATGCTATTGATCAATATTTTGGTTGTTTTCAAATCTCTTCAAACCAAATACATGAATCTCAAGTAAAAATTGAAGATGTAATTGAAAATTCTATATCGAATCAAAATGATGTGTGGATGTTATTCTTTGATGGTTCTTGTACAAAGGATGGAGTAGGGGTTGGGGTAGTACTGATCTCGCTAGAAAAAGAAAACATTACACAATCATGTAAACTTGATTTTGAAGCTACCAATAATGTAATAGAAAATGAGGCTTTCCTTCTAGAACTATAGTTAGCCAAAAGTTTAAAGTTACACAATCTGAGTGTTTCACTGACTTAGAGCTCATTGTAAAACAAGTTAGAAATATTTGCCAAACAAAGCATCCTAGGCTTAGATCTTAGCGGAATGAGGTTTGGGATTCCATTTAAAATTTCTTTGATCCCTTCAACATAACTTATGTCCCTAGAAATGAAAACATACATGCAGACTCTTTAGCTATCTCTGCAAGAACATTTAAGATTCCTGATCAAACCCAATTTTTATACCAAATACAAGTTAAATACAGGCCACCTATACTAGATAACCAAAAGCATTGGCAGGCGTTGAGGATGATGAACAACTAAAATCTTTCCTTCAACTTGTAGGTGAATTCTCTCTTCTACAAATTGATGAAGACAATATTCGTATGCTCGATCCTCAAGCTGTTGATGATACTGAGTTAGATTCTAAAATTGCAGATCATGCCATCATACAATTATCAAACAACTTCATTCCTAAAGGGCTAGTTCCTTTAGAGAAGTTATTCGATTATAATGATGTCCCTCGAAATCCTCCATCCATTTCTCCTAAAGATGACATTGAATAAATCAATATTGGAAACCAAGAACAAGTGTAGAACATAAAAATCTCTACGTCTTTAGCCCCAGAAGTTAAAGATGAATATCTTAATTTACTTAGAAAGTACAAAACTATTTTTTCTTGGTCTTATGATGATCTTAAAACTTATGACACATCCCTCATTGAACATAAGATCCCATTAAAGTCTGAATCTAAACCCTACAAGCAAAAGCTCAGAAGAATTAATCTAATTCTTCTACCAACTATTGAGAAAGAGCTTAAGAAAATGTTAGATGCACAGATTATTCTTCCATTAAGATATTGCAATTGGATTGCCAACCTAGTACCTGTCATGAAAAAGAATGGTGAAATCAGGCTCTATGTTGATTTTAGAAACTTGAATAAAGTGTCATTAAAAGATAACTATCCATTACCTAAGATGGATCAGTTACGTCAACAAGTTTCTAGAGCCAATAGACTTTCTATGTTAGATGGTTTCTCTAGTTATAATCAGATTATGGTTGACAAAGAGGATAGGGAAAAGACTGCCTTTACAACACCTTGGGGTACTTTCATGTATGCAAGGATTCCTTTTTTCTTGAGAAATGTAGGAGCTACATTCTAGAGAGCTATGGATATAGATTTTGCAGGACAGGTAAACAAATTTCTTGTTATTTATCTTGACAACCTTACAGGTTATTATAATTTTGATAAAAAAACATTTAAAGCACTTGATGAAGGTTTTTGAAAGATGCTGGAAATTTGAAATATCATTGAATCCAAAGAAGTCCCTATTTCTTATCACTGAAAGTAAATTGCTTGGCCATATTATTTCCAAAGATGGAGTAGTTATTGATCCAAACAGAGTATCATCCATCCAAACATTATCATTACCAAGAAATAAAAAGGAAGTTCAAGATTTTCTTGGTAAAATAAACTTTTAAAGAAGGTTCATACCTAATTATGCTGAAATTGCCAAATATATAACTCATATGCTTAAAAGGGTCATGAAGTTAAATGGACTATCTCTTCTAGACATGAATTTGATCAAATCAAGAAAGCCATCTCTGAAGCTCCAACCTTGGCCAGTCTTGATTATACCAAACCATTCAGTATATTTTCCTTTGCCTCTAAAACAACACTTCTTGTTGTTTTATTACAAAAGAATGAAGATTTCCATGACCAACCTAGAGCCTTTTTTAGCAAAGTCATGAGGGATTGTGAGCTAAAATATGATATAATTGAAAAGCAGGCTTATGCCCTATTCCAATCCTTGAAATATTTTAGGATGTATGTTTTACAACCATTATAGCATATGCCCCCAACAGTGTTGTTAAAATTGTTCTCACTCAACCCGATACTAATGGGAGGAGAGGTAGATGGATCACTCATATTTTGGATTTTGATCTAACTATCAAAACCAAAAAACTAGTAAAGGGTCAAGGATTAGCTAAGCTTCTTGCTGAATCCAACTGTAAAGTGTTAGGCATCAACTCTATTCTAGAAATACCAGGGGAGAATCCACAAGAACCTTCCCAAAATTCAAATGAGAAGAATCCACAAGAACCTTCTGCCTATGCATAAGGGGAGAATCCACAAGAACCTTCCCAAAATCCCGAAGAAAAAGAATCCACAAGAACCTTTACCTTCAGATCATACCATTTCTGTACATATTGATGAGAAATATCTTTTATCAAACTAGTATCAAGATATTGTAAATTTATTGATTCATTTTGAGTGTCCTGCATCATTATCCAAAAGTCAATGTAAAACTCTCACGTTGAAATTAGTCAACTATTGTGCAATAGATGTTATGAAACCAGCTCACAAAAAGATAGAAAAGAAAGATAAATGCCTTAGAATTTAGCCTCTTCGAGGGGGCAACCTCCTTTACATTACACAAATGAACAATTCTTGGATGATTCAAATGACAAGACCTCCTTTCTATATATAGGAGTCTAAGGGGTCATAATATAATCAAAGCCAACATAACAATAATAATATAAGGGAAGAATAATAACAATAATGAGCTTTTATGGGGCACAATAAGAACAATATGGGGACTACATGGACACAACAATATAATAAGGGGGTTGTACTAATAAAAATAAGGGGTTACACTAGTAGTATAGGGACCTAACATGCCCCTCTGCTTCAAAAAGTGTTGTCCTCAATGCTTGAGTAGTTCTTGATGCTTATGTATAAAATTCTCATCCTTCCATGTGGAATATTCAATGGGTAAGTTCTTCCACTTGATGAGATACTCTTAAATTGATCAATTTCGTAGTTGTCAACATCTCAATTCTGTGAATGCTTCAGGTTCCAATATGGGTTTTCCTTCCTTGTCAAGTTCTGGCAATATTGTTGGAACTGGGATCTTTGACAACTTTTGAATGAGTTCCCACCCTAATTCACCATTCTTCAATTCATCCCTTGCTTTGTTTATTAAATTTGGTTGAATAATTATACCAACCTCTACCATTTCTGCAAGCATATGTTCAATTTCAATCCTTTGAGCATATGGATATCTATAAGGCCTGATGTTTGGAGGAACACTTCCTAGAATCAAATGAATAGCATGATCATGATCAGAAATACGTGGGAGACCTTTGGGAGTCTCAAATATCTTGGAATGATTGTCCAAGAATTTTTGGAGATCTGGAGAAATAGATGATTTCAATGTGGGAACCATTAGAAACATAATTGTGGAATGAGACCTTGTTGTTCTTTATTTAGAAGCTTTGTCATTCCGTTAGAGCTGATTATCTTTCTTGGTTTCCCTTTGATACTCCTTAATTCAACTTCCTTTCCTTTCGAAGAAAATTTCATGAAAAGTTCTTGAAAATTAAAAGTTATTATACCAAAGGATTGTATCCAATGGACTCCTAGTACAACATCAGTACCACCCATTGGAACAGAAATCATTTGGATATTCAATACATATTCTCCCATGGATAGCTTGATATTATGGCACTTTCTAGAGAAATTTATGGTTCCTCCACTTACAACCGTCACTTGACACTCTGGTGCTGGATATAGGAAGCAATTCAATTCCTTGGTTATCTTACAATGAATAAAGTCATGGATACTACCCAAATCAATCTACACTATTACCTTTTCCTTCTTGATATGCCCTTCTATCTTGATAGTTTGAGTGGTAATTCCAGCCAATGCATTACAAGATATGGTCATATTATTTCTTATTTTTCTAAGGTTTGTTCCTGGTGTATATCCTCTTCTTTTGGTGTTTCTTCTTCCTTTTCTTCCTCCTCTTCACAATCTATGTAAAATAATTTCTTCTCGGCACACTTATGACCTTAAGTGTATATGTTGTCACAACTATAACAAAGCCCTTTTTCTCTTTTTTCTTCCAATTGTTGTGGTTTCAACCTTGTAGGTTGTGGATTCCTAGGGGTAGCAACATTTCCACCTTTGTGATTGTGAGTGGTAGGCTTCCTTGTTGCGATAATTTTGCTTTCCATTTTTCTTGCCAACATGAATGCCTTCTCCAATGAATCTAGTTCCCAAAGGTGAATCTCATGTTGGATGTTATCTTTTAAAGTCCCTATGAACACATCAATCCTATGCTCCTATGGAATATCTTTTACTCTTATATTCAATTTTTGGAAGTCCTCAATGTGCTCCATCATTGAACCCTTTTGTTTGAGATTTATCAATTGGCTAAAAAAAATGTTGTTTTTGTATCCTCATAATGTGCTATCATTTCATACATAAAAATAGCCCAAGTGACAATTTGTTTATGAGAGCAAAGCCGTTGATACCATACAAACTAATTTGGCTCCAAATATAAAGTTGCAATGTGTACCTTTTGTGTGTTTTCAACATTATGGAGATCGAAAAATTGCTCCAATTTGTAGTATCCATGTTCCGAGATCCTTTCCATAAAACATCCTCATATCGATCTTTGGAACATGTTTGGTTCTTAGATCCAATGTTAGGGTCTATTAAATCATGTATTAACATTTATTTTATTCTCATCATGAATTTCCTTTACTACCCTTTCACCATTAGTAATCATTTCTTGTAGAAACTTTGTCAAATCTATCTTCAAATCTTCCATGCCTTTCTTTAAATCATCCATCTTATCTTCCACGCCATCCATCTTAGCTTCCACACCATCCATATTAGCTTCCACATCATTCATCTTAGCTTCTATGCCTTTGTTTAAACCATCCATCTTAGCTTCCATGCCATACATCTTAGTTTCTGCGTCTTTCTTTAAACCATCCATCTTAGCTTTTGTTACTTTTTGTGCGAGTGAAATTTGTTGCACTTGGTCTCGTAATTTTGATATATCATGTTCCATTTATGCCTCTCCTTCATGAGTCATGCTAGAGCTTTCCAGTTGCTTACTAGGTGTTTCCATTTTCTTTCTTCAGGGCATGAATTACCGATAATAATGCTTCACAATGCCCTTTGAATTCCTTCAAACTAAGCTTTCAAACCAAGCTTATGCAAAAATTTAAAAACAATTAAACACATTTCTTCACTTTGTAGGAGCTCAATATTGAATCTGATGTATCTCTATAATTTTGGATCCCCAAGGTCTAGAATTTCTTCTTGTGGTAACACTCTGAGTAGTCTTTCTAACCACACAATTATGATCAAGGTTGGATTTTTCCAATGAAGAGTTATGCCAAATCTCCCATGATGACATGAGTATAGACTGGTTCAGTAGATAAAATTTGTACGACATGCCGCGGATTTGTTTCAACCTTAGGTTTGGAAAATGATACCAAAACAAACTACAGTCCGTCCTATTTCTGTAACTTCTTACAAATATTCAATATGATGCTCAAAGCGAAAGTTATAATGATTTTCCTAAGGTCACCTATTTGGAATGTAAATCGGGGGTCTGCAAAAACCCTAACTTCCTCAGATTATATCTCCGAAAATATAGTGGGACAAGATTTGAAATTCGGAATCAAGGTTCAGAGTGATTCCCTCTCAAATGGGTTTTTTTATAGCTTCTGAAATTTTGTAGCGAGAAAGGTATATCGAAAATTCCATGATGACCTATTTGGAGTAGTGAAACCCTAGAATCCAAAGCTTTGATACCAAATGTTATGAAACCAACTCACAAAAAGATAGAAAAGAAAGATAAACGCCTTAGAATTCAGCATCTTCGAGGGAGAAACCTCATTTACATTACACAATTGAATAATTATTGGATGATTCAAATGACAATACCTCCTTTCTATATATAGGAGTTTAAGGGATCATAATATAATCAAAGCCGACATGACAATAATAATGTAAGGGTAGAATAATAGCAATAGTGGGCTTATATTGGGCACAATAATAACAATATGGGGACTACATGGGCAGAAAAATATAATAAGAGGGTTGTACTAATAACAATAAGGGGTTAGACTAGTAGTATAGGGACCTAACAATAAATGCAAATCGATATTGCAAGGACCCACTCAATATCTTGTTATTATGTTTAACAGAATCAGAGACTGAAGGGATCATTGATCAGCTTCATACATGATTTTGTGGAGGAAATAATTCTTGGAGAGAAACAATATATAAAATATTAAGGGAAGGATTTTATTGGCCAACATTGTTCTTGCAAGTAGGAGCAAAGGTCAAAAGTTGTGTTCCTTGTCAGATGTTTGTTGATAAAATAGAACTAGCAACTCTCTCATTCATCCCAACAATACTTTCAACACCTTTTCTCCCAATGGGGATTAGATTTTATTGGAGATTTTCATCCTATTTCAAGTAATCAGCATAGATGTATCCTCACTATAACAGACTACTTTACTAAATGGGTGGAAGCAATTCTAGTAAGAAATGACACTGATTCAGTAGTAATCAAATTCATTGAAGAAAACATCTTTATCTAGGATTAGTTTACCAGCCTAGATTGTTACTGACAATGCCACAACATTTTCTAGTGTTAAAATGATTGAATTTTACCGAAAATATTAGATTCTACTACATCATTCAACTCCATACTATCATCAAGGTAATGATCTTGTAGAATCATCCAATAGAAGTCTAGTAAAGGTTATCAGAAAAACTTTAGCAGATCATAAAAAGAGCTGGGACACTCATCTAATTTATGTACTCTGAGAAAACAGGATTACTCCAAAGAGAACTACTAGAAAATATAGCTTTCAGTTAGCTTATGGTAAAGATGCAATTTTCCCTACCAACTTGGCTTTCCCTGTTTTAAAGTTTCTGCAGGATTCAACTGATGAACCTGATGATTTTTCAAGGAGGATAAATCAAATCATTGAACTAAATGAGAACAGAGATGAAGTTCAATACGAATTGAAAAAGTATCAGAATAAGATGAAGAGCATGTTTGACAAAAGAGCTAGAGAAAGGGACTTCACGGAGGGTGATTTAGTCCTAAGATGGGATTCCAAAAGAGAAGACAAAGGAAAACATGGAATGTTTGACAACCTATGGTTTGGACCTCTAGCTATTGCTGAAGTAATTTAAGGAAATAGAACTTTTGTGTTACAAAATTTAGAGGGTCAATATTCCACATACCCTGTTAATGGAAGATTTCTAAAGAATTACATTCAGTATTGAGAAGTTGAAGTGGATTTCAATACTACCATTGTAAAAATTCCGGTTTATTTCAATTTTTCAAATGTCAGTGTGATTTTTTCACAACTAAGACTCCATAGCCCGAGGAGAAGGCACATGGATCTACAGGTCCTCTACATTCTATAGGAGAATGATGTCCATAGTTGGAGCCGATATTGTAGAATTTTTTGATTTCGGTAAGTTAACACAAAATGAAAATACATTTTAAGAAAATGCTAAGTTAGGATATGGACAAAAAGAAAAAAGAAACAAAATGTTAGGAATTTTTTGATGAATAAGTCCATATCAAATAAAATGTTAGAATAGATGCCTTAAAAAAGGAAGGCAATAAATAAAATGTTAGAATAGATGCCCTAAAAAAGGAAGGCAAAAAATAAAATTTTAGGTTTGATATAAAAGAAAAAATAATAAATTCGAAAGTGTTGCACATCCAAATGCCACTACTCTTAGTCAATTTTATTTTTGCAAATAAAGTTGTGTGCGGATTGTTTAAATGCCACACTAGTTCACATAATCCAATCATAAAGTTTAATCATGATTAGATTAGATTTAAATTGTTTGTTAATAGGTAGCAAATAAAATTGGCTCAACAGTTTAATCTGAGTCCATGGAAGCAATAAGGAATAGAAGTAGATTAATCATTAAAAGGAAAATGTTGAGTTGCTAGTCTAAATGTACTCGGGTGACTAAGATTGCATAAAATGTTAGGAGAGTTAAGGGTAGCTAGAGAAATGAAATAAAATTGGATCATGATAGGATTTTTATCCTAAGTCAAATCATTGGATATATCTGCATATAAAAAATGGTTTTAATTAACCATTATTTGCTAAACCTCAATGTTATTCAGCTTTATCCATTGATTCCCTTCGGTCCCCACACCTATCACATCCATCATATATTTTCAATCCCACCATCAGCTTCCGCCTCACTTCATTAAACTCACCACATTTTCCTTTCATCCCTCGAATCTTCGTCCGATCTAACAACCTACATTATTCCTCGGCCCGCCATTGCTATCTGAACGTTATCAGCAAGGGGGTCAGAAGTCGGAAGTTTTAGAAACCACCCTCTAAAACTACCAACCTTCGCTCCTAGTTATTTGGGACTTAAAATCCCAAACCACTTATTGCCTGAACTTACTCCCGAACACGGTTTTCTATATCCTCCATCACTACCACTCCCACATCATCGTCTATGAAAACATCCCATCACTTCCTCTATCCCATCATCCCACATGGACCAATCTTCCTCCTATCTACCCATTATCCATTTAATTCGCCACACCTGCAAACAAATATTCCATTGATCCGTTTCTCAGTCCCATTAGAGAATTAATACGAATTTAGCCATTGATTAATAGACCCACTCCATTTTATTCCTTGTAAACCCTATTCTATCATAAAAACCATTACATAGTGCATTCCCGTCACTCAATTGATCACTCAATACTTGCAACTTACAGTCAAAACACAAGTATAACAGAAGGAGCTGAACAACTTGCTGAAGCTATTCAGAACCTGTCTATTTAGATAGAGGAAATCAAGAAATTGCAGGATGAGGTGAAGACACTACAACAGATGAAAGCAGTTGCGGATAGGTCACATGTAGCTGAGTAGCAGAGGGCAAGAGGTCAAATTGAGGTATTGTAGAAATAAGTCAAAGACTCTTACCTCGGAAATACAACGGGTTTAGTAAAGGAGATTATATGGGAAGAGATCATTGAATCAATCAAAGATATCTGGCCTTATATTAGAATATTTTTTTATCAAAAGGAATTGATGGAAAAAGCTCAAAAAGTTATTGAAACTATCTCGAATCAACTTGAGGACAAACCAGAAATAGCGACTCATATAATCAAGTTTCTGAATTCTAAATACAACTATGAGCTTCAAGAATTGTGTATTGATGACAGGACAACATCCATACTAGAAGTAAAGAAAGTTATTACAAATAAAAATCTCATTCTTCAGTTGGAGGAAAAGTGCAGTAGTGTTAATGTTATAGTCCAATGTTTTTTTAGTAGGCTAGAACCCTTGACCAGCAAGGGTTTGCCCTCCATATTCACGATAAATGATAAGTCAATGCCTATTGAAGAATATGTTTGCAAGCTGACAGAGGTCAAGACCAGTGCAGCTACAGTATCAAATATAAAGGGTACATTAACACCAAGGCTTGCGCTGAATGCCCTCCCGTTAGAAAATTATATATTACATAGCAATAGAACTCATAAAATATATTGTAAAAATACAAACACAAAAAACATTTAAAACAAGACAGACACAGATATATGTGGTTCACCCATTTTGGTTTACGTCCACGGAGAAATAGCCATTTCTTCCTTTTATATTATCCACAAACTAAGGAGATACATCCTACATTATATTTGGTGTAATTCCCTCTTCGCTCTCACACAATCTCCTCTCTCTTTCTCACTCAAAATACAGGTATACATAGATGCAATACAATTCCCTCATATATAGCGAGGGGTTGCCTTCTAGGGCAAAAAAACCTAAATTAAACAAAAATTCTACCATCAGATCTCCACCTAATGAACGTGTCAAATTGACTATGAAATTACAACATATTAGAAGGCAATTTTACACCTATATTTAGCTTTAGGGGCGCTACCCTTGATTCCCTGCCCGGGGGGGTGGGCTCCAAAAGGTCATAGCCGCCCCCCCTAGACCCCCCCGTAGCATAAATATTACGGGAAACGTTTCCGCCAAATTATGAGTTAGGGTCTAATGCGGTGATACCTCTGAATAAAGAAGATAATCAGGCTCCACACCCAACAATCTCCCACTTGGAGACTGAATATAGCAACTTCACCACTGCTTCATTTGCTGGACAATGACTCCACTTTCGGCCTAGTTGTTTCTCATCTTATTCATCATACTTGAGGACCAATTGAAACTGAGCAAAATCTCAATTTCTCCCTTGTTACAAATTTTGTTAACATATCTGCAGGATTCTGGCTAATGTGTATCTTTTCCAGCTTCAATTGTCCATCTTCAAATGTTGACTGTATGAAATGATACATGAGCTATGTATGTTTTGTCTTGGAATGAAATGCAGATTTCTTTGCAATATTTATGGCACTCTAGTTGTCACTATATAACTTGCCCAACTCCTGCTTCTTACGCAATTCATCCAGAAACCTTTGTAACCAAACCATTTTTTTACTAACCTCTCTAGCAGCAACATACTCTGCTTCTATTGTTGAGATTGCAACAACACTTTGATGTTTTGAAACCCAACTGACAGTTGTTCCACCTACAGTAAACACATACCCTATTGTGCTCTTCCTATTAGTTATCTCACCCTCCATATCTGCATCAACATGTCCCTGTAGAGAAATGTTTGAACCACCAAAGCATAACACTTGATTTGTGGTACCTCTCAAACACCTGAGAATCCACTTCACCACCATCCAATGTTCTTTCCTTGGATTGTTCATGTACATGCTTACAACTCCCACTGCATGTGGAATATCAACCTTGTGTAGACCATTGCATACATTAAGCTTCTAATTATTGATGCATATGGAACTTTAGACATATCAGCCATTTCTTCCCGAGTCTTGGGACACACCTCCTTACTTAATTTGAAATGGCTAGCTAAAGGTATACTAACTAGTTTTGTGTTCTGCATATTAAATCTTTTCAAAACCCTTTCTATGTACTCACTTTGAGACAATGTTAATAATAATTGTTGATGCATATGGAACTTTAGACATATTAGCCATTTCTTCCTGAGTCTTGGGACACACCTCCTTACTTAATTTGAAATGGCTAGCTAAAGGTATACTAACTGGTTTTGTATTCTGCATATTAAATCTTTTCAAAACCCTTTCTATGTACTCACTTTGAGACAATGTTAATATTCTATTCTTCCTGTCTCTAGTTATTCTCATACCAAGGATTTGTTTTGTAGCACCCAAATCCTTCATTGCAAACAAGTTTGCCAATTTTCTTTTGAGCACATTTTTTTCCTACATATTAGAACCTGCAACAAGCATGTCATCTACATACAATAACAATATAATATAGTTGCCATCATTTTGCCTTTTGAGATAAACACTATGATCACAGTGACATCTAGTATAACCTTGTTCAGACATAAACCTGTCAAATTTCAGATACCACTACTTTGGAGCATGTTTTAAGCCATACAAGCTCTTCTTCAACCTACACACTAGTTTCTCCTTCCCTTTTACCTCTTATCCTTGTGGATGTTTCATATATTATATATAATATATATATATATATATATATATATATATATATATATATATATATATATATATCTTCCTCCAAATCCCCATCGAGAAAAGTTTTCTTTACATCTAATTGCTCAAGATGCAAATATTCAACTGCGACTAGACTTAAAATTGTTCTTATTGAAGTCATTTTAACAACAAGACAAAATATGTCATCAAAGTTTATACCCTTTTCTGTGCAAACTCCTTCACCAAAAGTCTAGCTTTATACCTTTGTCTACCTCCATCTTCTTCCTTCAACATATAAACCCATTTATTCTGCAATGTTGTTTTACCTGCAGGCAACCTGACTAAGTCCCAAGTTTGGTTATGTGCTAAGGAGTCCATCTCTTCTTTCATGGCTTGCTCCCACTTCTTCCTAGTTTCTACCTACAATGCTTCTTCATAACATTTTGATTCACTAGAATAAGTCAAAAATACATAGCATAATGAAGGAGAGTATCGTTCAGGGGGTCCACTTATCCTGGTATATCTTCTAACACATTTTTCAGGTGTTTGAGGTGCTTGTTGCTATTGTGGTCGTTGTTCTAGTTGTTGATCATTATGATTTTCAGGCACCATCAATTTTTCTGTGATCTCTTAAAGCACTATGTATTCTCTGTTTTCTTCTTCCTGTTCTTTTCCTACAGCTGATCCTTAAAAAAAACCTTTTCATTGAATATGAAATCTCTTATCCTAATTCTTTTTTGTTTTTCATAATCATAAAAGAGATAACCAAAATCATTAACACCATATCTAATAAAGGTACATTTCTTTTATTTTGCCTCAACTTTGTTCTATTTTCTTTAGTAATGTGGACAAAGGCTTCACAACCAAAAATCTTTAAAACAGAGTAGTTTACCTTTTACCTGTCCATGCCTCCTCTGGGATACCACCATCCAAGGGACTTGAAGGCCCTCTGTTTATTATATAAACAATAGTATTACAACATCTGCCCAAAATTGTAAAGGCAATCCTACGTGAAACTCGTGCACCTTGCACGCTCCATGATTGTCCCATTCATCCTTTCTAACACACCATTTTGTTGTGGTGTTTCTGGAACTGTCTTCTCTCTACGAATTCCATTTTCTAAACAATACCTATAAAACTCTTTGTTGCAATATTCACCTCTATTGTCTAATTTGAGACACTTCAACCTTTTTCCTGTCTCATTTTCAACCAAAGCTTTCCATTTCTTGAAAGTATCAAATACATTAGATTTATTTTGAATACAATGAATCCAAGCTTTTCTTGTTGCATCATCAATAAAAGTAACATAATAACGAGAGACACCGAGAGATGATACTTGAGCAGGTCCCCATACATATGTATGCACAAGCTCTAATTTTGCACTCTTCTTTTCTTTCTCAACTTTGAGAAATCAAACTCTCTTCTGTTTTCAATAAACACAATTTTCACATAATTCCAAATCAACATGCTTCAAACCTGACAACAAATTTCTTGAGTGAAGGATCTGCATCCCCTTCTCACTCATGTGACCAAGCCTATGATGCCATAATGTTGTATCTTCTCCTGTAGAGGTTAAAGAATAAACAGAATTAGAATTACCATTGTATAAATACAATGTACCAACTGTTTCTCCTTTTTCTATTACCAGGGCTCCTTTAGTGACCTTCCAAGTTTTATTTATGAAAGTAGTTACATAGAATTCACCTCCCAACTGCCTTATTGAAATCAGATTTTTCTTCAGATATGGAACATGCCTTACCTCCTTCAATAGCCATTGATTTCCATTTTGTTCTTTTATGAAAGTTGTACCCATTCCAATGATTTTACAGGGTTTATCATCACCCAATCGAACCTATCCAAAATCTCCTTGAACATAATCATGAAAATGTTTCCTATCAGGTGTGGCATGGAATAAGGCCCCTGAATCTACCACCCAAACATCAATAATATTTTCTAATGAAAGAATCAAAGCATCTTACAACACATCACCTGTCACATTCGCTTCATGATTGTTCTCCTATTGCGCATCTCCTTCTTTTCCCTTCTGAGACTTGCAATCTTTCTTTAGGTGTCCTTTTGTCCCACATTTCCAGCACACTATCCCCGATCTGGACTTGGATCTCCTTTTCCTTGACTTACTGCAATATCCTGGGCTCTTTCCTCTTTCCATTTTTCTTCCCCTAGTCTCTGCAGTCAAAGCATTACTTGATGTCTCACCCGAACTTTTCCATCACATTTCCTTGCTAAGGATTGCACCAACAACATCAACAAACTTTAAAGTACTAGATCTAGAGACATAGTTACTAATAGCCATAACTAAACCATTCCAACTTTCTGGCAATGAACATAGAAATAATAGAACCCTAACTTCATCATCAAAAGTTACCCCTACAGAAATTAACTGAATGGTAACTGTATTAAATTCATTTAAATGATCAGCAACATATCCACCTTCTGACATTTTCATATTAAATAAACGCTTCATAATAAATACCTTATTTTAGACCGAGGGTTTTTCATATAGTTTGGCCAATGTTGATATTAAACCCTCTATTGTTGTTTCCTTTGAAATATTAAAGGTTACCAATGCCGCTAGGCATAGCCGTATTGTTCCAAGTGCCTTTCTATTGAGAATATCCCATTTTGTGTCTGTCATACTTGTCAGCTTCTTTTCCTTTCCACTCAATGGTTAGTAAATATCTCTCTGGTAAAAATAATCGTCCATTTGCATCTTCCACAGGTGGTAGTTTTGGTTGTTAAAATTTTCGACCCTAAACCTACCATCTTCTGCCATTGCTCCCACTCAAAACAAGAACCCTTTTCTCCAGCGAGTTTATCAGCCAAATAGACCTTCGACTCTGATACCAGTTGTTAGAAAATTGTATATTACAAAGAAATGGAAAACATAAAATATATTGTAGAAATAAAAACATAGAGAACACATAAAACTAGAGAGACACAGATATACGTGGTTCACCCAATTTGGGCTACATCTATGGAGAAACAACAAGTCCTTCCTTTTATATTATCCAACAAACTAAAGAGATACAAACTACATCATATTTGGTGTAATTCCCTCTTCGCTCTCACACAATATCCTATCTCTTTCTCACTCAAAATACAGTTCTACATAGACGCAATACAATTCCCTCGTATATAGTGAGGGGTCGCCTTCTAGGGCAAAAAACCCTAAATTAAACATAACTTCTACTGTCAGATCTCCAGCTAATGAATGAATCAAATTGACTACGAAATTACAACATATTACAAGGAAATTTTACATCTATTTTTAGCTTTAGGGGCGTTTCCCCCGATCCCCCACCAAGGGGGGGCTCCCAAAGGTCACATCCACCCCCCCTGGACCCCCCCTGCAACATAAATATTACGAGTAGCATTTCCGCCACATTATGAAATGGGGTCCAATGTGGTGATACCTCTGAATAAAGAAGATAATCAGGCTTCACACCCAACACCTCTAAGATACCTTTTTCATCCTTAATGAAATAAAACACATGTTTTTAGTAAAACCTATGTTTACTAAATATACAAAAAAGTATGAAGTTTATCGAAGGGTAACTAAGTTATCTAACCTAGATAATAAACCCTGCGAACAGTTAACTGATTTACTTCATTGAAATAAATACTAACAACATTCAACATTTTGGGGAACAATCATCAACAAGTCAACAACATTTAGAATTTTGAGGAACAATCATCAATAGTTTAACAACAAAATAGTGACAGATCGACTATCAGTTCATTTTTCTTGATTTTGTATTAATCTATTTTTGTAAATTTGTTTAAGATATTTTATTAACACTTAACTTGTATAAATAACTCTCTTCTATGAGTTATCAAAGGTGGTAACTTTCATAAGCAATTTTGTAAAAGCATTGATGTACAAGTTGTTTTCTAGATCACTGATAATAAAGCAAAGGATTCTGAATTTGGTCTCATACAGTTTCGTTTTCTTCTGTAAGTTTTTCATGTGTTTCATTCATTTTGTTTATTCTTCATATGTTTAAATTTTACAGATATATCAGGTGAGAATAAATGTGTTGCAATGACTCTTAAAATTTATTTATGAAGTAATTATCATAAAGAGACTAAGATATTGGATTGTTTGTTTGAAAATATCCCTCTAAATCACAAAATTGTTAGCATCTTATGTAATCTTAAGCATAGTTTGTTTAACTTTTGAACATTGGACAAAGGTTTTCCACTTATGATAATTTATCTTTCTGTCTGAAATCTAAATTAATCATATTTCCTTATAATTCTTTCTACACAAAAAAATTCAAATCACTGTGTGAACTTAAAAAGCAGCCCTTTGATTATTTATTAGTACTATCTAAAAGATTTAATACATCATTCTTACAGTTTGTCTATGTATTGGTCGTCCATAAAAACCAAAACGAAAACCCCTAAAACAAATACCTTAGATGCTCTGCCATGATTAGTTGACCATTATCATCCAAAAGATACAACAGGAACCTTCACCGGTTCTCTATCCTGCATATTAAACCTTTTCAATGTTGTATCGACATACTTCCTTCGATTTAACCAAACATTCCTCTTTTCCTGATCTCATTTAATTTCCATGAGAAAAATATAGTTTGCAGCACCAAGATCCTTAATGTCGAATTTGGAGGACAATTATGTCTTCAAATCCTAGATAATTTATTTGTCATTTCCAATAAACAACATATCATCCACATATAAGACCAAATAAATAATATGACCATAAATTAATTTAAAATACCTAAATTGATCCACCTTTCTTCTTGTGAAGGCATTTTCCTATATATATTTATCAAATTTCTGATACCACATCCTTGGTGACTATTTCAACCCATACAGAGACTTTTTTCACCTACATAAAATTTCTTTCTTACCCTTCACAACAAAGCCTTTTGTTTGCTTCATGTATATCTCTTCTTCTAGATCCCCATGAAGAAATTTTGTCTTCACATTCATCTGTTCTACCTCAAAATCAAAAGTAGTAGCAATATATAAAAGTAATCTAATAGAAGCTAACTTGGCAACAAGAGAAAAATATTACCAAATCAATTCCCAAAACCTGGGATGAACATTTTTCTACCAATCGAGCTTTGTATTTATCCACCTCCCCTTTTGCATTCGTACTCTTCTTAGAAACCCATTTTCTTCCAATGGGTTTCCTTCCAACAAAAAACTCCACCATATCCCAAGCATCCATTTTTTCCAAAGATACCATTTCATCAAACATGGCCTCTTTCCATAGCTTTTCATCCTTTGAATGCAATGCCTCCCTAACAATTTTGGGATCACCATCACTAATAGGTAAAGCAAAATTTGTACAAAAAGTAAATGGAATATACCTCTCTGGTTTCCTTCTCTCTCAGATTGATCTTATCAAAACTAGAGTTTGTGACTCTTCCTCTTTTGATTCTTATTCTACTCTAGAGTTTGATTCTTCCTCCTCTAGTTAAAACTCTATCTTTTCAAGTTCGTTTGGTAGGACTTATTTTTTAATAACATTCTTTATCTTTGTAAATACCACATCTGAGATGTACACAAACTTCCTTATTTTTTGGTTCCAAATCTTATAAAATTATAAACCTTCCTTACATCCAATAAAAATGCACCTTTTAGATTTACTATCCAACTTGGTTCTTTTCTCCTTTAGAATGTGCACATATGCATCACACCCTAGTACCCTTAGATGTGAAAGAGAGGGTTTTTTTATGATTCCATACCTCATGTGGAGTTATATCCTCCAACACTATTGAAGGTGATATGTTAACCATGTAACATGCAATATTCACTACCTCTACCTAGAATTCATGCCCTAATCCAACGCCAATGAGCATGCTTCTTTCATTTTCCATCAATGTCTTGTTCATTCTTTCTACAACTCCATTTTGTTAAGGTGTATATGGAGTAGTCCTCCACCATGATATACAACACTTCTTAGAGAACTCTTCAAATTCCTTCTTACAAAACTCTCCTCCATTATTTGTCCTCAACACCTTAACTTTCTTCTCTGTCTAATTTTCCACCAAAGCCTTAAATTCTTTAAACCTGTCAAAGACTTCATATGTCTTCATGAGGAAATATATCCATGTATTCTTAAGAATTCCTCTATAAATGAGACATATTACACAAACTTACCTAGTGATGGAACTCAAATAGGTCAAAATACATCATTTTGCACAATCTCTAATATCCCTTTCGTCCTCTTAGCACGTGAGGGGAAACTCACTTAATTTTGCTTCCCATATACCCAATGTTCACATAAATTGAAATCCAGAGAGAAATTATACATACCTTTTAACATATAATTACCATGGAGTATTTGAAGGCCCTTCGCTCCAATATTTCTAAGCCTTTGATGCCATAGCATGGTCTTCTCTCTAGAGACCACAACATTTTATGCTCCACCTTTAAGAACCATGGAATTGTTTCACCCATCAATAATAGTGCTACCCAAAATCTTGTATATAGTTCCAATCTAACTTCCCCACATCAATACCAGTGCTCCTCAAACAATCTTGCAGGTATCTTTCTTGAACACGTTTTTTACACCTACATCATCCAACTTGCATACAGAAATCAGATTTATCACCAATTCAGGAATATGGAGAACACCAGGAAGTGTTCTAATCCTTCCACCTTGCAACTTCAACTTGACTTTTCCACATCTGATAATTATGGCCTCACTATCATTCCCTAGTAACACATGACCACCATCATATTTCTCGTACTCACAGAACCACTCCCCATGGGGAATAAAGTGAAATTATGCACTTGAGTCAAACAATTATGCCTCATGATGTACATGTGTAATTGAAGAAGAAGCCAAGTACAAATTCCCACCTTCATTGGAGGTTGTTTTCACCTCTACAAAAGGAAAATCATTGGATCCCTTTCCTTTCTCAAGAGCTTTAGATTTACAACCCCTTTTATAGTGCCCTTCTTTTCCACATTTCAAGAATACCTTTTTAGGTTTTCCTAGAGATTTAGATCTCCCTCTATATTTAGATCTCCTATTCAAGGACTTATTTTTGTTTATGCTATGAGATCAGCCTCTTACAGTCAAGACATCTCCATTCTAGCTCTCCATAGTTTTCCATCTCATCTCCTCTAACAATAAGGTTGAGACTATTTCATCAAACATGAAGGTAATTGTATTGTTACCTATAACAACAACTACACTACCCCACAATTATGGTACAAAACACATCAAAATTATGCACTTATATTTGTCTGAAATTTTTATATCAATGGATAACAACTATCTTACCACAGTATTAAAGGCATTTACATGCTCTATTATCAAGTCTCCATCCTTCATCCATGGGTTATACAATGTTTTCCTAGGAACAATTTGTTCACAGAGACTTAAATTGGTAAAAAGTCCCTAACTTGTCCCACAAAGCCTTCATCATAGCTTTCGCTGACACATTCAACAATACTAAATCTAAGATACACAATTGTATTCTATTGACAGTGTTGTTGGTTTAGTACCCGAATATACCATGATCCACTGATTTTTATCAAACAACAGACCCTCCACCTCGAGCTTCCAGAACTCGAAACTTTATCCATTGAATTTCTTGATCTCTATCTTTCCACTAACCACCATATTCTTTCATCGTAAGAATCAATCCCATATATCTCCCACTGTAACAGAGTCTACTATAGGCCCGAGAAAAACACTCATCAATAAAGGGTCCCCTTGAAGCCAAATCTTCTCTAATACCAAATGTAGTTTTTAATTCTCTATATAAATTACCTGCAAACAAATTCTTAAAATAGAAAAGTAAATAGTGGTGAGATAATAAAATAAATATACACAGATATTTTCCCCTCGATCCGAAAATGGGACTACTAGATTGATCTTTTATTATATTCCTTTCAACCTTACAATACATATATACATGTTGAAGCATTCATAAATCCCAATCCATAACCTTGGATTAGAAAATAACCATAGTTTCCTTGAGAATATCTACAAAATACGATGGGAAGAAAACCATCATGCCCAAAACCATGTGCAAAACCCATGCAAAAGAAACATGGGTAGGTCTACCCACAATATGTGGATCTTCCCCCATCCTTCAGTCTTCCCAACTATTATTGGGTACACATAAAAAAAAGGAAGAAAAAAATCTTGGGACGCTGATCCAAACACCGTCCAGGGGGGCTACCACCCCCATGCAAACCCCTGGACAAGAGGGGTTGTGCCCCCCCTGTTGTGCCCAAAGGAACATATAGTGCCTACAACTACTTGTGGAAAGATTATAACACACACCCAATGTTTTTCTCATAGTAAGTTCAATAAAAAAATATGCAACATGAATACTCCTTGGATGAAAAATTAAATTACACATCTAATGAGTGCTCGTGCTTAAAATTTGAGTAAAATTAGATGGAGGTGCTCGTGCTCAAAATTTGAGTAAAATTAGATGGAGATGAGTTGGAAATATGAGTTGAAAAAATATTGTTTTATTTTTTATATTTTCACCTATTTACCCCAAAAATGGAAAATCATCCCCTATGGTTGAAATAATCATATTGAATTCTATTGGTTCTTATAAATTTGACTTTTATTGTACACCTTTGTTTTGAGGCCCATATTTTACCCCAAAATTTCTCTAATGCGTCTTCCTTCCAATACCTAATTTCTTATAACATTTCATCCTTGAATCACCCATTAAGTCAACTAGTGACCTTATTGTTGTCATATCAAATTGATAATTATCATAGTTTGTACTAATCCTCATGTCACTTTCAAATATTTTTTAGATCTTGGGTACCATCGACTTAGACTACATCGGTATGTCATCTTGTTAAGGAGAAATGGTAATACATGTGAATAGATACTTTGGAAAGCATTATGGTAGAGTTGAGAGAAACATAGAAGGGGTCATATACAACCCACAAAAGCGTCTCATATATGGTGATACTACCTGCAATATTAACAAGACCACAAATCTCACTTAGTGTGAAATCTACTCATATTTTGCAAACAAGGATATCCTGTATAAATAATAAGATTTCTAAGTGTATATCAAAATTAAGAAAACTTGGTAGCATAAAGTGTCAAAACACCTGTTGGTCTCTCCATCTGTTGAAATAATAGAGTGGATAATGCAACATACAAATGACAATCACTAGGTGGTTAAGGGGAATACTAGAGAGGTTATAACATCTTTCACCACTATTGATATTGCTACCTATTACAAGATGTCTGAGGGTGAAGATGCCTTACACACTAGATTGTTATCAACGCTCAATGAACCTACCAAATACATATTAAAATCAAGTTGGAAGGAACCAAAAAAGATTGAGATCAAGGTATACCCGTTAATGGAACCCACAATGAATCGGCTATATGGGAAGGAAAATATTGATACTTGATCCAGATTTAAACAGGAACGCAACAAATTATAGAGATAACCATATACACAAATATGCAGCGGAAATAATACTTCATTTCATTAATGGAAAATACTGAAATATGCTTACAATCAGAAATGGAAATAAACTAGCTAGGG
>APFE030985306.1:167438-193663 GCA_000404065.3 Pinus taeda
AAAATAGTAAGTTGTGCTACAATTAAGGAAACTGAAAATGTTGAGAAAGACAATGGTGGGGGTCCAGGTGGACTTGGCAGGTGGCCACCAATATCCACCTGGATCAATACTTTCCTAGCACAATCAGGCTCCCTAATGCACATGATTGCCAAGAGAGGAAGGATATTATATTCAGCAAGCATTCTTGCATCATCTCTCAAGTCAAATATTCGAGCATCTAAAAACCCAACAAAAGGTCAACAAATAGAGTTTTATATGGATTCCTATCTCCTTGATGCAGTTTGCACAAAATGTGACTTCGAAGGATTGGGTTTAAAATAGACACCAAAAGTTCATGTAACAACCCTAGTAAAAAAACCATGTAATAAATTTAATAAAGGAAGAAACAAGACCAAGGTCATGGGACATGTATTCCAAGATGAATGTTGGGAATACATCCTAGTAGGTGTTTGTCTAGTTTATTATGGCTAAAGGAAAGTGGCAAAGGAAATGGCAAAGGCATTGCAAAAGGAAAAGAGGTATTAATTGGCATTTATTTATGAAAATAAAGGAAATTAGGAGAAAAGGAAGGTGAAAGGACACAAATTGTACGTGAGGAGTAAAATGAAGGAAAATAATGGGAAATGAAGAAAATAGAGGCCTCATTGATAAAAAAATATTCTGATGATCAGTTCACAGAATTTTGATAGTTTAGTTTTGGAGCTCTCTCTCTATTTTCTCTCTCTCATACTCTTGTACACTAAGAGTATTCTTGGAGAACTCTAGCTTTGGAGAAAGGAAAGGAAAGGAAGGATAAGAAATCAAAATGGAAGGAAAGATCAACCAAGGAAGAGTTGGATCAAGAGGTTACACTGGGATTACTTGCAAGTATTGAGTTGCATGTATGATTCCTTTTGTCATTTTTGCATGCATGACACATGCATGAGTGTTTTTGGTTCTCTTGGTGTCATTAGCATGGGTTTTGCTGAGTGTGACAGTGATCTTCAACCTTTCCTTTCCATTTCTAGATAGACATGGTGTGATGGGGTTCTCTTGTTTTGGTTGAGGTGGATGGTCATGTTAGTCTCCTGCTGCAGCAGATTACTCATATTTCATGATTGACATTTTTACAGGAAAAATATGTCATACTTTGCAAGCTGCAATGCTCCATATTTGCTGACAGACACCAAAGAAAGAGGTCATGAGAGAACGCTACTCAAAGTTCATCCACTGCATTCCAATTTTGAAGAATTATTCCATTTTTGTAAAGTTCTCATCCAAGGGGAGGTCCAAACAGTTTAATCTTGGTCTCCCTAGATTTCAATTTTCTGTTGCAGTATATAGAGAAAGAATGATCTGTCCAAACAGCCTAATCTTTGCAGATTTTAGATAGGTAGAGAATCAAAGGAGCCCAATTGCTTAATCTGGGCCCTTGGAAGAGATAAGGGTAGATTTAGATAGGAGGGCATTCAAAAAAGAAAAAGAGCACATTGAGGGTTTGCTAATTCAAGTGCACCCAATTCAAGTGAAGAAAAAATGTTAGGATTGCTAGGCTGGGTAGGTAGTGTGAGGTTGCAAAAGTAAAGATGGTATTACCATTTGGTTTATCAAAAGGAGGACCCATAGCATGTGTAAGTTGGCATCTTGGCAGTTGGCTGGAAGTACAACAAGGAAGCATGAATAACTTCCCTTTCCTTTCCCCCAAGAAATCATCTAACTAACATTCCTCTAAGAACCTTGAGATCTGCTCAAGTAATCCAGTTTCACTTCATTTCTTACTAAAACCAAGTTGACAATTGAGTTGACTTAGTGAAAAGAAGCCACATTTCTTGTGTAAAAATTAATTTCTACATAATCCATCATTTCCTTATGCTTGAGTTTCTAATCCATAAGCTTAGAATCCCCACATCTCTTGTCATTTCTTAGAACCCAAGTTAACATTTAATTCTATTATATAGCTCCCTACACCATGTTTCCCTACCCCTACTCCAAAAGAGACCATATAAAAACCCCAATAAATACTAAATATCCCACCCCTTGGCAATTATAGCCAAATAAACCAAAGTCGGGAAAACATTAGGTCCATTTGGGGCCCACTGTTAGTCCCTCTGCGTTCACTCGGGATTTATTTGACTCTTGGTCAAATAAATAACCATATTAACCCTTCCCCGCTTTCATCCTTGGGAATTATCGATATTTGATTAGTAAATAGCCAAAACCCGAAATTATTCTAACCTTAACCTAAGGTCTAAACCCACCCGTGGCCGCGAATATTGCAATTGTTTAAACCGTGCCCACTTGTGCTAAACCCCGCGCACCTCTTCCTCCCATCCACCGTCGGATCATTTTCCTTAGATCCAACAGCTATTACGCATATCGTGCGCCCTTTTATGTTGGTGCGTTAGCACCCGATGTCTGACGGTTTTACCGTGGTACATAGGGACAAGTGGCGGCCTCCCATTGCATCGAGCCGCCCCTGACAGAAACCACCTCAGTACCAAAGGCGGTTCAATGCACAGGCCACAACCGCCCTCCCCTCATGTAACAGGAGCACCGCGTCACCCTGCCATGTCACCTCCACCTAACCCCTCCTTACCTGCGCCCGACCCATGTCACCCTATCGCGTGTCACTGCCACGTCACCCCACCGTACTACCAGGTCACCTGCTGACGTCATCAATCTGGCACAACGTCCACTACCACGCCATCATCCACGTCAGCTACCATGTCATTATCCGTACCCGCTACACGACAAAAATACATCATGATGACTTCATCCTCAGAAAACGCCAAAAATCCCAAAAAGCGCCAAAAGTCCGGAAAGTTGAGTTAAAAGTCGTGAAAACGATTATTTTAGTTCATTTCTGTTTTTTACTGCGAAATCAACATGCATGCAGTTTTAGTTATTTTTACACTCCCAAGACTTCAGCGGCCAGCCAACCTGCAAATTCGTCACTGTAGTTCGTCTTAGCAGCTCAATTTGTCCTATCAAGTGCCTCTGGCGCTATCATAACAGGTATTTACCCAATTTTTACCCAAAACCCTGTTTTCGTGCTTCTCTGCTCAAAATTTCGAATAAACTCGTTCTTAGCTGGTAAAACTACTCCTGCCAGTCACCCATTACTCTGCACCTATCATTTGAGCTGGTCGTTCTCTGTAGACTGAAACCCTGAGCCATTCTCTTCGGTGAAAGGGTTATTCCTCCCCTCTGTTTGTTCATGGTCACCCGCGAAGTACTAAAATCTGTGTGTTACTCAGCTGAGCTGCCGAACTATATGTTGCTTCAATGGTTCTAGCCTTTGTTCCTAAAAGGAAAACCTGAGTTTCCTGTCCCATCTACAAACTGGTGCTCCCCAGGAAAGATTCAGTTCCCCTCCTCTCAGCATTGCGTCTAGTGCCCACTGAGCCTCTAGTTTCGACCCATTCTTGTTAAGGCGTCTAGCTAGAGTACTGTCACTCTTCAGCGTTCCATAAACTCTGTATTGTGAGGCCCATTCAAAAGAAAATCACTCGCTGTGACCGTCGTGCTATTCGCAGAGCCTCAATTTCCGGCTCTGGTTGTTATTTCGCCTCTATTCCATTCAATCAAAGCAATACGAGACATGGAGGCCCCAGTTGCCCTGAATATTTCTCCTCTGAATGCCCCACACATGAATTTAGAGTGGATACCTCTAGCAGACAGAGATTTCCAGATTGAGGATATGAGGGGGCTTGAATCCCACCTTTTAACTATTTGCCAATTCAAGAACAGCTAAAAATAATATTGATCCCTTGGAAATTTGGCAATCCAGTATGCCTATCTATTACCTCCAAGAAGTCAATGTGCTGCCTGATTTTCTCCATCTCTGCCATTCTCACTATGAACCCACCCTGAGGGCAATCCTCAGCCTAGATGGGTCAGTGTTGTTCCATATCACTCCTCAATCTATCAATCAGATGCTGAATTATGAGCCTCCCCAGTCCTTGGTTCCTCTCACCCTGAAACATCTGATTGATAGCAGTCCAAGGATTTCCAAAGCAGAGATACTAAGAGTTAATCAACTGTTCATGATACCGAGATACCATAGTGACCATCCTCCACCGTATCATCAGGTTTCATTCAATGAAATAGGTAGGCTCATGGTGGATATGATTTCCTACATCTTAGGATGTAAGACAGGGGAGTTTGTAGATGAGACAATGTTCCAGTTATTGGCCATATTTACTCCAGGGTAGCCCCATACCATCATGTATGACTATGCCACATTCATAGCCAACAAAATGCATGAGCAATTCATGATGATGGACAGGGAAAGAGTCTTCAAATACACCTCTTACGTTTATCATCTGCTGATTTATTATCACCCTGATAGTTTCAAGGTCCCTCTCATGAAATTCGATTCAATAGGAGAGAGGAGATCTGTAGTCTTTTGGACTTTAGTTTTTCATATGGCCCAACGTTCTCCCTATACATATTGTGAGTTTATTGATCTCTTTATATACCCAGCTACTTGCTTGTTATTGGAGACTCCTCCTCCAAGACTTACTGCCAAAATGCAAAGGATTTTGCATCTTTCCAAAGAATACAGCATTAGGGATTGGTACTTTTACCAAAACTATACAGTTATCAGAATTTATGGGAGTAAGTTATCTCCCTATAGGCTGCCAAGATACATTCCCATGAGGCTCTTTGCCTTAGAATATTTCAGACAGTTCAGTCATTCATACCTAGATCACTTCCATGGCAAAAACAAGAAGGCACAGTTGAAAATAAGAACTCAACTGGGTCCCTTTGTTTTCAACAAAATGGAAGAAGCCTGGAAGGATGCAGATAAAAGGTTGAGAGAAGAAAAATTGGAGAAAGACATGAAAGAAGTTGAAAAGAGAATTGACCTGGAATGTGTTCCACAGGTCCCCTCCACACAGCCACAACCAGTGGGAGCGAGTACATCAACTGCTGCCTCACCACAGCCAGCTAGGGGAGCCATATCGTCAGCAGGAAAGGACAAGGAAATAGAGCATTCAGAGGGACAAAGTACAATGGAGGAGCAACCTTCTCTAAATCTGGAAAGAGACCAAGAGAAAAGTCCCTCAACACATGCAAAAGCACCTAAAATTCTTGTGCTGCCAACTCCTCAACATGAGGAAAGAGGTAAAAAGAGGGACCAAGCAGAGAGTACACCCACAGGTACACCAACCGAGCAGCAGGGAGAGAAAAGGCAAAGGTTAAACCCCTATGCCGAAGAAGAAATCTCAGAGGAAACACTTGGAAACTTGAGAGGTGAAGGAACTTCAGGACAACAGACCCCTCCTATTTTAGAGACATCGGCCAGCTCCTTCCAGCAGGAGGGTGACAGACAACCAGGTGGGGAGGTTTCGTCCTCCAAACAACAAACACAAAGGGGTGCAGACATTAAAAGGGATTTTACTGAAATCAAAGCTAGGAACGAACCAATAAGGTTCCAGCTTTATAATCAACTGGTAAAAATGGCCCCTACAAATCAACAAAGGCTGATGGCAGCCTATGACATGGAAGCCGGAAAAATGACTTTAAGTCATTTCAGATTCACCGTGCAGCAACCACAATCAGCTGCAGACTACATAAGAACCAATCTGGAAGTCCTTTCTAAGGACATACACCCTATAGACCAGATTGAGCTGCATAAGTAGACAGGAGAAATGGTGTACTCAACTCTGCCAGATAAGGCTCTGCTAGCTCATAGATTGCAGAAATCCTTGTAAAATGCCTCTACCCAGTTAGAGCTGGAGAAGGCCTCATCATTGGCCAAAGATAACAGGATAAAATCCCTTGAGGAAATCATAATAGAGATGGGACATGACCCCAAAGATCCCAAGGGAACACAAGCCTTGATCAAGAATAAGGAAGAGGATCTGGCAGCCCTCAGAAAACAAATGAAATTACCGCCAACCCTTCATCCTCAGACTGCAGAAGTAGCACAACAGAAAGAGATGGAGGATGTGTACACCTTGCTTACGAGAATGAATCAGAGAATACTGGACACAGAGAAAGCACTGGAAGAAGATTTGCAAGGGAAACAACCTGAGTTGTCTTCAAGGCCTCCTCCATTAATCCCAACGATCTCGGTTCCCCCTCCAGTAGTTACTACAACAACACCTCCACCAGCTTCAACTTCAGCAACAGATGTTTCAACTATAGCAACCACATCAGCAACCACAGCAGCAGCTGCACAAGAGACCAATTTGGGCATGGAGGCCATGATGAAAGATATTAAGGCCCTCGAATTACAAATGATAGAAATGAGGGAAACCAAATAAAAGCTAGCTAAAATTGAAGCTAGCTATGATAAATCAAAAATTACAGTTGCTGAGAAAACCAGGGGAATAAAGGCCCTAGAAAATAAAATAAAGGCCTTGGAGAAAGACCTCACTCTCCATGCGACCCTGGCTCAAATCAAAACAATTTTATGGGATAATATTGGCAAGGCTCTCGTTGAGTAATGGACAGGGATTCAAACCATTTTTGATCAGATAGATTTGATGACGATAGCTCAGTATGAAACTCAAAAGGCCAGGGCATTATTGGAAGATAAGCCTAAGATAGCCAATAAATTGATTCACTTTATAAATACTCGTACTGGTGACCAGTTGATAGCACTGAACATTCAGAACAGAACAAAGACCATTGTGAGAGTCAAAAAGGTGCTAACCATGAGGAATTTTGTCCAGACGATAGAAAGAAAGTGCCAAGAAATGCAAACAGAGCTACAGGCCTTCAAACAAAGGATGGCAGATTTACAAAGTAGAGGTTTACCCAGTCTGGTTACTAGCGCGGGAAAATTATTAAAGCAGGAGTACTATGCATATAGACTACATACATATGTACATAATCAACTCACTGCGTCATTGAGCAACACAGAAGAAGCAGCTCCTCTCACAGGGCAGAGTTTATACAATAAACTAGAAGATCTATTTTACATTGAACATGAAATTAAACATCTCTTTCTGGTCTGGCCGAATTATTATGCATATAAAAAAGCTGATGAGACCCTATTCAAATTAAGAAAACATAATTTACCACCAGAAGGTTGGTGGCAAAGTCTGCTTCAGATTCTAAAGTAGTTTTGATTCTCTGCATATTCTTGCCTCTACAAGCAAACTTCATTGCACAATTTTGCTATCAGGAAATTCAAGCTAGCAACGGATGGAATTGGCGCTGGAAAGCATTTGAAAAGACAAACAGGTGGCAGGTGACGGCACACCCAGAACAGCTCATCAGCATAGCGCTCATCAACCGACTTTCTTATTCCAAGAGTCAACGAAAATCAGCACGCCTACAACGGCTAATTAAATGCATTTACTTTCTCAGTTATTATTGTGCAATTTTTTCTTCATAAATAGTTATTAAGCATGTCAGAGTAGCTAGACACAGTTATGTCTAGATATTTTCCCAATGGGATATTTTGTAAATAACTTCTATATATTCTGCGAAGGCAGAGGTATTAAGGGTTGGTTGTTTTTATAATTTTGGGATGATAGAATCTGAGGGAGACTCGCACTGTATGCTGGAAAATTTTATATAATCAAAGATTGCTTACAAGCATGGAGAATGCAATGTTGTTGTGTTTAAATGGTTGAAGATTGTCTTTGAAATTCTTGCGCTGTCACATGACTCAATAAGTACTTATTATCTCTGTTTTCACTCATGAATTACGCTCTAAAACAGAGGAAAGAAATATTAGCTTAGAATTTGTTTAAATACACTCTATGCTCGATTTCTACTGTTTCTTCATGTTTTCATCTGTTTTAGGCATAAATATGGATTCCATCTAGCTCATATTTTCCCTAATTCATCATGTATGACAGTTATCCATGAATTCTTAACTGCTCCTGGATACAGTTCATTCGTTTTCCCTTTGTTGAAGATATTGAGAGATTCTTTATTGCCTCTCATCCCTCAACTTCCATTTGATCTCTTTAAGCCTGAAGATTGTGTTATATATAGCTACCTCGCTTCATATTTGTCTTGTGACCAAGAAAACGCACCAGCAGCTTAACTCCTTGACTCCACGCCCAATGGTTTGAAACTTTCTGCTCCATACTTTGCCTCTCCACTTGAAAATATCTTCCCTCCATCTGAACTTCCATCCAAACTTAAAGAAAAACCCTTGAACTCAATAGCTAGCCTAAAATCATCATCAACAAAGCTAAATCATTAAGAGAGAGCCCTCTCTGATTTTAGGTGGGCTAGAACCTGAAATCCAAAGATTGGTTTGTGGTTACCTTGATCGTATCCCTTCAGGAGCTTAGGGACAACCTGAGTGATAACATAATGGTGACTCCACTGGGGAACTTCCTCAAGTAGTTTCACAAATCAAGTTGGAAAGCTCCACTGAGACAGCAATAATATTCCCAACAAAAGCAGTATATAGGTTGTCTCAGAAAAGTGCTCCTCTTTAGGAATTTCCAAATTTATTTCTAATCCTCGATGGTGGACAGAGGCCCTTCAAAGTTAAGACATCCACCTGGCGACTCCACTTAAAGTTTTAATCAAGACTGCACTGTAGGAAGGAAACAGTGCAAAAGTTTAAATAATCCATGTTCCTAACTGCTAAAAACAATCAAACAGGATGACCAGGTCTGTAGAAAATCTTTCATTTCATGAAGCATTAGATGGATTCGGGAAACGTTTATCGGAGTTTGAGCTTAATGAATACTTTCTAAGATCGGTCTTGTCAAAAACAAAAGGAAGCCAGCATAATATTTTCTGGATTTAGTGATTGAAATATATGAAAAAGAAATTGATCTATTACAATCTCAAATCCTGTCATATAATTTTCGTGATCCTAATTTTTTTTTTCAAAATCTTCCTTCCCCAAGTCACGAGGAAGTGGGGTTACCATCCGAATTACAGATATGACAGGATCATGCTTTCAAGGCAAAGACTGAAGAAATGGTGACATGGTTTATTATCAAAGATACAGCTGCTCTAGCAGATCAAGAGGGCCTAGAGAAGATGGTCCCACATGATATGTTTATTGATCCTATAGCCGACTACTTAGAGCTTCTCCTCAACTCAAAATCTCTAACATATTACCTCAGTAAGCACCAGATACATCAACAGCAGTGTTTGTATGCCCATATGTTGGTTATAGGAACACAGGACCTGAGAATGCTTTCCGCTTCATTAACAATCGGTCAATCACTTTAGTTTTCTCTACAGTTGCTTAAATGGTCGCATTGGCTTTTTCACTTCACCTAATCAGCTAAAGAAACATAGATTAGTATAGGTAGGTAGGATTTCAATTTTCTGTTTGGATAGAAGCCTGGCTGCAGTTGAACCTGGAGAAAAGGCCCTAAGCTCCTCAAGTCTGTTGTCATGTTCATAAATAAACTAAGCCATCAAAGGGAAGGTTCAGAATACAACAACAATAGAGCATCAAGGCAGTCTGAGCTGCTGTTCTTGGCTTTTTACAAGGAAAAACCATCCCCAAGCGGAGCCACTGTTAGCCTCCTGCTGCAGCAGGTTACTCATATTTCATGATTGACATTTTTACAAGCCAAATATGTTATACTTTGCATGCTGCAATGCTCCATATTTGCTGACAGACACCAAAGAAAGAGGTCATGAGAGAACGCTACTCAAAGTTCATCCACTGCATTCCAATTTTGAAGAATTATTCCATTTTTGTAAAGTTCTCATCCAAGGGGAGGTCCAAACAGTTTAATCTTGGTCTCCCTAGGTTTCAATTTTCTGTTGCAGTATATAGAGAAAGAATGATCTGTCCAAACAGCCTAATCTTGGCAGATTTTAGATAGGTAGAGAATCAAAGGAGCCCAATTGCTTAATCTGGGCCCTTGGAAGAGATAAGGGTAGATTTAGATAGGAGGGCATTCAAAAAAGAAAAAGAGCACATTGAGGGTTTGCTAATTCAAGTGCACCCGATTCAAGTGAAGAAAAAATGTTAGGATTGCTAGGCTGGGTAGGTAGTGTGAGGCTGCAGAAGTAAAGATGGTATTACCATTTGGTTTATCAAAAGGAGGACAAATAGCATGTGTAAGTTGGCATCTTGGTAGTTGGCTGGAAGTACAACAAGGAAGCATGACTAACTTCCCTTTCCTTTCCCCCAAGAAATCATCTAACTAACATTCCTCTAATAACCTTGAGATCTGCTCAAGTAATCCAGTTTCACTTCATTTCTTACTAAAACCAAGTTGACAATTGAGTTGAATTAGTGAAAAGAAGCCACATTTCTTGTGTAAAAATTAATTTCTACATAATCCATTCATTTCCTTATGCTTGAGTTTCTAATCCATAAGCTTAGCATCCCCACATCTCTTGTCATTTCTCAGAACCCAAGTTAACATCTAATTCTATTATATAGCTCCCTACACCATGTTTCCCTACCCCTACTCCAAAAGAGACTATATAAAAACCCCAATAAATACTAAATATCCCACCCCTTGGCAATTATAGCCAAATAAACCAAAGTCAGGAAAACATTAGGTCCATTTGGGGCCCACTGTTAGTCCCTCTGCATTCACTCGAGATTTATTTGACTCTTGGTCAAATAAATAACCATATTAATCCTTCCCTGCTTTCATCCCTGGGAATTATCAATACTTGATTGGTAAATAGCCGAAACTCGAAATTATTCTAACCTTAACCTAAGGTCTAAACCCACCCGCAGCCGCAAATATTGCAATTGTTTAAACCACGCACACTTGTGCTAAACTCCGCGCACCTCTTCCTCCCATCCACTGTCAGATCGCCTTCCTTAGATCCAACGACTATTACGCATATTGGGCGCCTTTTTATGTTGGTGCGTTAGCACCCGATGTTCGACGGTTTTACCGTCGTACACTGGGACAGGTGGCGGCCTCCCATTGCATCGGGCCGTCCCTGACATAAACCACCTTCGTACAAAAGGCGGTCCGATGCATATGCCAAAACCGCCCTCCCCTCATGTAACCGGGGCGCCGCGTCACCCTGCCACGTCGCCTCCACCTCACCCCTCCTTGACTACGCCCGGCCCACGTCACCCTGTCGCGTGTCACTGCCACGTCACCCCTCCGTACTGCCAGGTCACCTGCTGATGTCATCAATCTGCCATGGCATCCACTGCCACGTCATCATCCACGTCAGCTGCCACGTCATTATCCATACCCGCTACACGACAAAAATACGTCATGATGACGTCATCCTCAGAAAACGCCAAAAATCCCAAAAAGCACCAAAATTATGGAAAGTTGAGTTAAAAGTCGTTAAAACGACTATTTTAGTTCATTTCTGTTTTTTACTGCGAAAGCAACGTGCATGCAGTTTCAGTTATTTTTACACTCCCAAGACTTTAGCGGCCAGTCAACAAGCAAATTCGGCACTGTAGTTCGTATCAGCAGCTCAATTCGTCCTATCAAGTGCCTCTGGCTCCATCATAATAGGTATTTACCCAATTTTTACCCAAAACCCTGTTTTCGTGCTTCTCTGCTCAAAATTCAAAATAAACTCGTTTTTAGCTGGTAAAACTACTCTCGCCAGTCACCCATTACTCTGCACCTATCATTTGAGCTAGTCGTTCTCTGGAGACTGAAACCATGAGCCATTCTCTTCGGTGAAAGGGTTATTCCTCCCCTATGTTTGTTCATGGTCGCCTGCGAAGTACTAAAATCTGTGTGTTACTCAGCTGAGCTGCCCAACTATATGTTGCTTCGTTGGTTCTAGCCTTTGTTCCTAAAATGAAAACCTGAGTTTCCTGTTCCATCTGCGAACTGGTGCTCCCCAGGCAAAATTCAGTTCCCCTCCTCTCAGCATTGCGTCTAGTGCCCACTGAGCCTCTAGTTTCGACCCATTCTTGTTAAGGCGTCTAGCTAGAGTATTGTCACTCTTCAGAGTTCCATAAACTCTGTATTGTGAGGCCCATTCAAAGGAAAATCACTCGATGTGCCCGTCGTGCTGTTCGCAGAGCCTCAATTTCCGCCTCCGGTTGTTATTTCACCTCTATTCCATTCAATCAAAGAAATACGAGACATGGAGGCCCCAGTTGCCCTGAATATTTCTCCTCTGAATGCCCCACACATGAATTTAGAGTGGATACCTCTAGCAGACAGAGATTTCTAGATTGAGGATATGAGGGGGCTTGAATCCCACCTTTTAACTGTTTGCCAATTCAAGAACAGTTATAAAAATAATACTGATCCCCTAGGAATTTGGCAATCCAGTATGCCTATCTATTACCTCCCAGAAGCCAATGTGTTGCCTGATTTTATCCATCTCTGCCATTCTCGCTATGAACCCACCCTGAGGGCAATCCTCAGCCCAGATGGGTCAGTTTTGTTCCATATCACTCCTCAATCTATCAATCAGATGCTGAATTATGAGCCTCCCCATTCCTTGGTTCTTCTCACCCTGAAACATCTGATTGATAGCAGTCCAAGGCTTTCCAAAGCAGAGAGACTAAGAGTTAATCATCTGTTCATGATACCGAGATACCAGAGTGACCATCCTCCACCATATCATCAGGTTTCATTCAATGAAACAGGCAAGCTCATGGTGGATATGATTTCCTACATCTTAGGATGTAAGACAAGGGAGTTTGTAGATGAGACAGTGTTCCAGTTATTGGCCATATTTACTCCAGGGAAGCCCCCTGCCATCATGTATGACTATGCCACATTCATAGCCAACAAAATGCATGAGCAATTCATGATGATGGACAGGGAAAGAGTCTTCAAATACACCTCTTACATTTATCATCTGTTGCTTTATTATCACCCTGATAGTTTCAAGGTCCCTCTCATGAAATTTGATTCAAGAGGATAAAGGAGATCTGTAGTCTTTTGGACTTTAGTTTTTCATATGGCCCAGCGTTCTCCCTATACATATTGTGAGTTTATTGATCTCTTTATATACCCAGTTACTTTCTTGTTATTGGAGACTCCTCCTCCCAGAATTACTGCCGAAATGCAAAGGATTTTGCATCTTTCCAAAGAATACAACATTGGGGATTGGTACTTTTACCAAAACCATACAGTTATCAGAATTTATGGGAGTGAGTTATCTCCCTATAGGCTGCCAAGATACGTTCCCATGAGGCTCTTTGCCTTAGAATATTTCAGACAGTTTAGTCATGCAGACCTAGTTCACTTCCATGGCAAAAACAAGAAGGCACAGTTGAAAATTAGAACTCAACTGGGTCCCTTTGTTTTCAACAAAATGGAAGAATCCTGGAAGGATGCAGATAAAAGGTTGAGAGAGGAAATGCTGTTAAAACAAAGCTTCTACTGGTCACCATATGACCCCGAACACTTCATAAGCTTTAGGAGAGTCAAAAATAAGCTCTAAGTGTATGTGCACCAGCCAATCCCTCACATAGAGCAATATGCAAATTTACCAGAATGGGTAGAAGGTTCTTTATATGATGAACAAATTTCTGAAGAAGAAAAATTGGAGAAAGACATGAAAGAAGTTGAAAAGAGAATTGACCTGGAATGTGTTCCACAGGTCCCCTCCATATAGCCACAACCAGTGGGAGCTAGTACATCAACTGCTGCCTCACCACAGCCAGCTAGGAGAGCCATATCGTCAGCAGGAAAGGACAAGGAAATAGAGAATTTAGAGGGACAGAGTACAATGGAGAAGCAGGCTTCTCTAAATTTGGAAAGAGACCAAGAGCAAAGTCCCTCAACACATGCAAAAGCACCTGAAATTTCTGTGCTGCCAAATCCTCAACATGAGGAAAGAGGTAGAAAGAGGGACCAAGCAGAGAGTACACCCATAGGTACACCAACCGAGCAGCAGGGAGAGAAAAGGCAAAGGTTAAACCCCTATGTCGAAGAAGAAATTTCAGAGGAAACACTTGGAAACTTGAGAGGTGAAGGAACTTCAGGACAACAGACCCCTCCTATTTTAGAGACATCGGCCAGCTCCTTCTAGCAGGAGCGTGACAGACAACCAGGTGGGGAGGTTTCATCCTCCAAATAGCAAACACAAAGGGGTGCAAACATTAAAAGGGCTTTTACTGAAATCAAAGCTAGGAACGAACCAATAAGGTTCCAGCTTTATAATCAACTGTTAAAAATGGCCTCTACAAATCAACAAAGGCTGATGGCAACCTATGACATGGAAGCCGGAAAAATGACTTTAAGTCATTTCAGATCCACCGTGCAGCAACCACAATCAGCTGCACACTACATGAGAACCAATCTGGAAGTCCTTTCTAAGGACATACACCCTATAGACCAGATTGAGCTGCATAAGTAGACAGGAGAAATGGTGTACTCAACTCTGCCAGATAAGGCTCTGCTGGCTCATAGATTGCAGAACTCCTTGTACAATACCTCTGCCCAGTTAGAGCTGGAGAAGGCCTCATCATTGGCCAAAGATAACAGGATAAAATCCCTTGAGGAAATCATAATAGAGATGGGACATGACCCCAAAGATCCCAAGGAAACACAAGCCTTGATCAAGAATAAGGAAGAGGATCTAGCAGCCCTTAGAAAACAAATGAAATTACCGCCAACTCTTCATCCTCAGACTGCAGAAGTAGCACAGCAGAAAGAGATGGAGGACGTGTACACCTTGCTTATGAGAATGAATCAGAGAATACTGGACACACAGAAAGCACTGGAAGAAGCTTTGCAAGGGAAACAACCTGAGTTGTCTTCAAGGCCTCCTCCATTAATCCCAACGATCTCGGTTCCCCCTCCAGCAGTTACTACAACAGCACCTCCACCAGCTTCAACTTCAGCAACAAATGTTTCAACTACAGCAACCACATCAGCAACCACAGCAGCAGCTGCACAAGAGACCAATTTGGGCATGGAGGCCATGATGAAAGAGATTAAGGCCCTCGAAGTACAAATGACAGAAATGAGGGAAACCAAAGAAAAGCTAGCTAAAATTGAAGCTAGCTATGATAAATAAAAAATTACAGTTGCTGAGAAAAACAGGGAAATAAAGGCCCTAGAAAATAAAATAAAGGCCTTGGAGAAAGACCTCACTCTCCATGCGACCCTGGCTCAAATCAAAACAATTTTATGGGATAATATTGGCAAGGCTCTCGTTGAGTAATGGACAGGGATTCAAACCATTTTTGATCAGATAGATTTGATGACGATAGCTCAGTATGAAACTCAAAAGGCCAGGGCATTATTGGAAGATAAGCCTGAGATAGCCAATAAATTGATTCACTTTCTAAATACTCGTATTGGTGACCAGTTAATAGCACTGAACATTCAGAACAGAACAGAGACCATTGTGAGAGTCAAAAAGGTGCTAACCATGAGGAATTTTGTCCAGATGATAGAAAGAAAGTGCCAAGAAATGCAAATAGAGGTACAGGCCTTCAGACAAAGGATGGCATATTTACAAAGCAGAGGTTTACCCAGTTTGGTTACTAGCGCGGGAAAATTATTAAAGCAGGAGCAGTATGCATATAGACTACATACATATGTACAGAATCAGGTCACTGTATCATCGAGCAACATAGAAGAAGCAAGTCCTCTCACAGGGCAGAGTTTATACAATAAACTAGCAGATCTATTTTACATTGAACATGAAATTAAACATCTCTTTCCGGTCTGGCCGAATTATTATGCATATACAGAAGCTGATGAGACCCTATTCAAATTAAGAAAACATCATTTACCACCAGAAGATTGGTGGCAAATTCTGCTTCAGATTCTAAAGTAGTTTTGATTCTCTGCATATTCTTGCCTCTACAAGCAAACTTCATTGCACAATTTTGCTATCAGGAAATTCAAGCTAGCAATGGATGGAATTGGCGCGGGAAAGCATTTGAAAAGGCAAACAGGTGGCAGGTGACGACACACCCAGAACAGCTCATCAACCGACTTTCTCAGTCCAACATTCAACAACAATTAGCATGCCTACAGCGGCTAATTAAACGCATTTACTTTCTCAGTTATTATTGTGCAATTTTTTCTTCATAAATAGTTATTAAGCATGTCAGAGTAGCTGGACACAGTTATGTCCAGATATTTTCCCATTGGGGTATTTTGTAAATAACTTCTATATATTCTGCGAAGGCAGAGGTATTAAGGGTTGGTTGTTTTTATAATTTTGGGATGATAGACTCTGAGGGAGACTCGCACTGTATGCTGGAAAATTTTCTATAATCAAAGATTGCTTACAAGCATGGAGAATGAAATGTTGTTGTGTTTAAATGGTTGAAGATCGTCTGTGAAATTCTTGCGCTGTCGCATGACTCAATAAGTACTTCTTATCTCTGTTTTCACTCATGAATTACGCTCTAAAACAACGGAAAGAAATATTAGCTTAGAATTTGTTTAAATACACTCTATGCTCGATTTCTACTGTTTCTTCATGTTTTCATCTGTTTTAGGCATAAATATGGATTCCATCTGGCTCATATTTTCCCTAATTCATCATGTATGATAGTTATCCATGAATTCTTAACTGCTCCTGGATACAGTTCATTCGTTTTCCCAAAGTTGCTCAGTTCCATCATCGTAAATTGAGGGAAGCTATTGAAATTGAGCGTAGGCCTAATAATCTCAACAGAGATGGTGGCTGGAAGGTGAGTAGATGTTGGATCCCTGCCCTTTCTTCTTAGTGCTTCTTCCCCGCACCCCCCTCCCCCCCCCCCCCCCCCTTTTTTGTCTAGGGTTGCTTTCGTCGTTCCCCCTGGTGTCGTCTGTTTCTCCTTGTTCTTATGGTTTTGTTTTGGATTTTCTCCCGTCCTTCACCTCCTGTGTCTCCTTGTCACTTTTCCCGATTGAGGAATTTTTTCTCCTTATTGATCTTAGTAGTATAATCTTACCTGATATATACATTGTATAGATATATATCATGAGCTATTTTATATTATTATCTATATCCTCTTTTAATTGTTTTATGATTACTATTACTTATATTATTATTCATCTTTAGTTTTGGATTTTTGGATTCTTGAGTTTTAATTTAATTTGATTGTAAATTAATTGTAAGGTTAGTTGGTATTGAATTATTTAATGTATTTATAATATTAATTTTATTGGCTGGTGTATTAATATTTACTATTTATTCTTGAGTTTATTTTTTATTTCTCTTATGGATTTTTAGCATTAAGTCTAATTTAATTTTTATTTATTTATCTATTTTTATTAATATGATTAATAATTAACAGATTAAATAATTTTATAAACAAATAACATTACGAATAATTAATTAATTAAATAAACAAATTTCTCACCTTTTTAAAACTAACCATTAAAATTATTAATCTTAATTTTTACCTTAACAACCTAATATATATATTTACATATACTTAGTAAATAATTTGAATATATTACCGATTTGTTTTTACCATGAAATTTATGCATTTATTCTTATACTAACAACCTATCATTGTTATTGTATTAAATTATACACATGTATACAAAAATTTAGTAATTTTGTATCTAATAAAATTAATAATTTAAAACTTACCAGTAGTTTAGTTTATTTATTTACCCGATTTAAATTATTTCCATACAAGAAAACAGGAAATAATAACAATAACTTTAACAACCATTAAAAATTATCTAATTTTAGCAACCTAATGTTAGTAGATTAAGTTGAATAAATAAATACTTTGCCTCTTTTATTTTTTAACTAATGTGAGTATATTAATTTGAATAAATAAATAATTTTCCGTTGGCTACAATTCCCTTATTTATTTATTTTTACCTATTTTTACTTACTCCCATATATAGAATAATATATTAATATTATTAATATTAAAATAACAATAGCAATAATATTAATTTAACAAATATAGATTTGACCTAAGTCCTATAGTCAAAATTAGCCGTTATTCAGAATTAGCCGTTGGAGTCTCTGCTCAAACTATTTAACATGCTCAGCTGGATCTATGTCTTCAAATTGTCCTGACGATGAACCACACTGGTTGGTTCGAAACGCGTCGACAAAGGTCTTTCTATATGTGATTTTCGCCGAAGCTCTTCTTATAACTTTGATGGATCACAGAAGCCTCAATTCTACATATTGAGAGATTCTTTATTGCCTCTCATCCCTCAGCTTCCATTTCATCTCTTTAAGCCTGAAGATTGTGTTATATACAACTACCTCGCTTCATATTTGTCTTGTGACCAAGAAAACGCACCAGCAGCTTAACTCCTTGACTCCACGCCCAATGGTTTGAAACTTGCTGCTCCATACTTTGCCTCTCCACTTGAAAATATCTTCCCTCCATCTGAACTTCCATCCAAACTTAAAGCAAAACCCTTGAACTCAATAGCTAGCCTAAAATCATCATCAACAAAGCTAAATCATTAAGAGAGAGCCCTCTCTAATTGCAGGCGGGCTAGAACCTGCAATCCAAAGAGGTTTGTGGTTACCTCGGTCGTATCCCTTCAGGAGCTTAGGGACAACCTGAGTGATAACAGGTCAGATGGATTCGAAGCTAAGTGGGGTGGTCTCAGGATTGATCACGAGGCGTAGGAATGCCATGTAGGGATATATGATAAAGCCTGATTGCTAATACCATTGATTGGGCCTAGGAATCCCTTGACCGATAATGGCAGGATACATGATAAATCCCAGAGGGTGGTGACCTCGTAGGTGTAGGAATCCCTTGACCGGTAATGGTGGGATACAAGGTAAAGAAGAGAGGTTGAGGCAGAAAAATTCCTCATGGTTTGGGTGGAGAGACCTAGAGGAATCCATGCTTGCTTAAGGCCTAGTGATCTGGTGTGACTACAGTAAAGTCTAGTTATATTGATGAGGGTTTTGAGCCTAGCAATCCCTTTATGGATTACAGTAAAGCCTAAGGAAGCCCTAGTTTTTTTTATTATAAGTCCCACACTCATGCTTGGAATATAGAATGAGGATGATTGGCTTAAAGATATATTTGGTTTAGCCAAATCTATGGTGGGGTGGTACGTGGAAGTCCCTGGCTTGGTTGGATTTTGCATATGTTAATAAGAGCTCTTTTCCTCTTGTGTTCTATGTGTAAATATGCTTGTTAATATGTGGTTTTGATAGTTTTTCTGTCATTGTTATTCTATTGACTATATGTTGATTAATTAAAGGATTTTTGAGATCTAAAATGAGCCTCCTAAGTAAACTATAAAATAATAATTGAATAATAAAATAAGGTTAAATTACATCATCAAATTTTAGAGGGAAAAAGAAAAAAAGAAAAAGAAAAACTCATATATTCAACTTATCTCCCTATGGGTTTACTCACATTTCGAGCGAAAACATGCATTGGATGTAGAATTTGATTCATCATCCATGGAGTACCCATGTTGCATAGTTTTGATGGATCTTTCTACATGAAAAATCAGGAATACATGAAAAATGTGATTGCAATCACATTGGTTCATGCATTTCTCTTTTTTCGTGTAATAGGGTCTATCGAAAGTATGAAACACGGGTACTCCTTGGATGAGGAACTAAATTTTTCATCCAAAGAGTACTGTTGATGGATATTTGAGTAACACCTTAGGGAGATAAGTTGAAAATATGACTTGAAAAAGTAGTTTTATTATTTTTTTATCTTTTTATCTTTTTACTTTTTTCACTCCAAAAATGGTGAATCATCCCCCATGGTTGACATAATTATCTTGAATCCTATTAGATCTTATAAATTTTATTTTGGTTGTACATTTTTCTTGGGAGGCCTATTTTAGACCTCAAAATTCCCCTAATGATAGGCATGGTTTTATGACAGATCTTAGTCATGGATTTCATCATGTTTGATTAGTAAATTAATGAATAATGAATGTATGACCTAATAGATGATAATGTTTCTATTGTACTAAAGAATCAATTTTTCTTGACAATTCTCATATAAGTATGAGACCCCTATGATCAGATATGTGGTTATGACCTACTGATTACATGTTTGTGATATGTTTGACAAAATTCTTGTCATGGCTAGTAGGGGTCGGGTCAAGTCCTCATACCAATGTTGCATTAGTATATTTAATTCATTCTTATTTATCATTTCTAGAAGTTTCATGAATTTCTTGGTCAAGGCTTGAGACCTAGCCCTAAAACAATGGCATAGCATTTGGGGTCACTGGCTCAGAAATGCCTAAAAAGGCCATAATCCCACACATTCTTTGTTGTGGGAACGACTAGAGGGTCTCAGTCACATGAATGGATTTTCATGGGAGAGATGGGGGATCTAACTCACCAAATTGACAAGTTATCTTATGGGTTGGGCACCTATAAAGGTTGGTTGTGTCCTAAAGGCTTTGTATTTATTGAGAAAGGTTATATTGGTTTTGTTTTGTTGGTTCCACTGCCTTAACTATACATGAGGAGTTGAATCACACCGTAGTAATACTTCGTCACATGTTTACCCTTATGGATTGGTTAGCTTGGGTAAATGTGGGAGGAGGGTGTTATAGTGCAGGAGTTTGGTGAGCGCCAGTATTGCAGCAAGAATGCTGCAACTCCTGGGCTACCAACTTTACTTTTATCAACCCGATAGTTTGTAAAAAACTTGGAAGCGTCGGTGCTGTATGCACAAGTGCTAGTTCTCATTGCAATTTGTCACTAGGATATCAACACAAGATCACTAGGAGCTCAAGTCAACTTCTATAGATTTTATAAGAAGATCTATGTGTGATGAAAGGAAAGGAAGATTACTCTACAGAGGCTATTCTAATTACAGAAAGGAGAAAGACTAGAATGTAAAGCAAAACCTAGTAAAGCCTACTTGACAAGCTAATTCTACTTTTGCCACAAACACTATGAAAACCATGAAAGAAATCCCATTACCTACTCAAGGAAGTAAACAATATCTAACCATGCTATTTTTGGAAGCAACTAAGCAAAAAACATATTTTTGGATTTTTATGTGTTTTTATGGGAATTTCACATGCATCTAATTTATTGTGTATGAGTGTGGCAGCGAACAAGTGGCACTGGAGGGTGGTTTTGGAGGTTGGGAGGATGTAGGATGGTGTGGATGGGTCCTAGGAGGTCTCAGGTGGCCTTTTGGAGGATTTTCCCACACTCGGCCTTCAAAAGAAAGCCTACAAGAAAAACTACAAGAGAACACGGGAAAACTATAGGAGGAAAACAGGGAAATTACAAGAGGCCTACAGGAGGAGGCTGAGACAAATTTCAGCTGTTTTGATGGTGTGAGAGTGGGTGAAAAAGGTGGATGAAGGTTGGAATGAGGTGTTAGGGTGCCTAAGGTCTACCATGAATCACCAGGGGAGACAAAGATTATTGGATTTGCTCAAGGAGAGAGGAAGAAGTTCTATGAAAAATGAAGGAATCTAGGGCAGAATTGAGGTGAGGTTTGGGAGACCTGTAGGGCATGGATCAGATGGGGGATGTGATTTCTGATAAGCTGGCCTACTGTTGAAAGAGATCTGCTACATAGAAACTGACAGTCAGCGAAGAAGATCAAGCAAGCAATGAAATGAGTGCATCTAGAAAAACAAAGTTTTCATTAAAATGATCTAAACTATGATCTATGAAAGGAAATGCTATAGAAAAGGAAAGCATGAAAGAGGACTATTTCAAATAAGGAAATGAACATGATGAAGGAGATCTAAAGCAAATCAAAACTAGACTATTAACCTACTAAAGAGCTGCAAACACTAGAAGTCTTATGAATGAGGAAAATTGGTGTTTTTGGGCCAACAAGAGAGTCTTTGCCTCAAATCATGGTCCCAGAGGGAGGAAGAGAGGCCAAGGCACTATTTCTAACCTTTTGAATCTTTTCTAATTGCTACTTAACCTACTACAGAAAGCAAAAATGGAAGCAAACTACTAAATCATCAAAAGAAACATATTCTTAACCATAAAAGAAATACGTCTAACAACAAACTAATCTACAACTGAAGTAAAGCATACAAATACAATTTAAGAGAAGCTTGGATGCTTGGATTGGGCCCTAACCCAAGAGCTTTATCCCTCTAAGGTAACTCAGTGCTAGCTCAAAAAGGATTCCATATTTCTTATCAAAAATTAACAAGATTACGTGAAACTGTCACACAAAAATAAGCTCGAAATTTGAGCAAAGTTTACATAAGAAAACGTCTAACCCTAGTGAGGCCATGGGCCTCTCTACATATACATATGTAGCTACCAATAGCTTCCTTAAAATCAAGGAGGCTTGGTTCCCAAAAATCGAGATAACTATCAGTCATCCTCCACTTGCTCGGTTGCCTTCTAGTGCATGATTCGGCTGCTTGTACTTTGAGCCTCCTGTAGGTCTGGTTTTGGGTCCTGTAGTATTGCCTTTCCCTTCCATGTAGAAGATCTTGGAGTCCCCCTATCATAGGTTATAGGTGTCTTGGAAGGAGATTCTTTCACCTTGGTAGATGGTGAATCTTCAATGGTAATGGGAACTTTTGAAGAGGGCTAAGGTTCGTCTATTTTAATTCTTTTGTTCTTCCTTGCCCTGAAATACATGGAGATCTTTCTTTTCCTCTTTTGCTTTAGTTTGACTAGTGTACTGGGGGCAGCGAGGGCAGCTGCTACTTCTCTTTCCAAAGTATCAGGGGACTCTTATCCTTGCTCTACCTTCTCTGCCTACTTTTCTCCCTCTTCTGTCTCTTTTTCTATCTCTTCAACTTTTCCCTCCTCTATTTCTCTTCCTTCCTCCCTCCATTCTTGCTCTGCTATGTCACTACTGGCTTCATCTTCTCTTCCTTGCTATACTTCCTCCTCACTACCAGTAGGACTGACATCATAGGTTAATGCCTTTAGGTCATCCTCAACTGTCATATTTTGGAAAACTTCCCATGCTATAGGGAGTGTAAAGGTATGGAGGGCTTCCTCTACTAGGATTTTGATTAAGCCATGGTGAGCCAACTGCCTTGAATTTCCTGCTTGTACGTTGGTGTTGAAGTCAATGAGGGACTGAAGGAGAAAGTAAGGGATACTGAGCTTTTGAGGTGCTCGGATATCTATGCCATATCTTAAGTCATGGAGGATTCTGAAATGATATCCATAAACAATGTTGTGGCTCCCCTCACAGGATATGTATTTGATGACTTGGTAGCTAACCTCATCCCAGGGATATGGTATACTAGCCCTTCTAATTCCATTTTTATCTTTCACAGGGGTTTCATTATTTTGGAAAAATTTCTTCTTGGCTAATTGGTTTCTCATCATTACTCCAAGGCATCTCAAGAGGAAGGGTAGTGACCCTACTAATGAATTCATGGGTTATTTTGATGGAGAGGCCTCTAATGGTTAAAGTGGCATGTGTTCTTGTGTGAGGGACTAGAGAGAGAGCAAATTCTTGGGAAATTTCATTATCAAACCCTATAAGTTTCTCAAAGAAATTCATCCAGTTTTCCCTTGTGAATATGTCCACCACTTGAGGATATGCATGGAGCCTAGTGGAGTTAGTGGGCCCCTTTCTTATAAACCCTCCTATCATACTGCCTGTACTTTTTTTTTTAACCCAAATATCAAGGTGGAGACAAAGAGTTTTGAGAAAAATAAAAAATAGAGGAGACTATGTTTTTTTAAATAAATATAAAATTTTATGTATTTTCTGCCCTCCTAAAGACTTATTTCACCCTCAAATTGAGACCACTTATTTCATCTACTAATATTCAACAGGGGGCATGCATGAACCCTACCTCTTTAGACTAAAATTCGTGCCAAAAATCATGGTTTCTCCCTTCAAAATGACTCACTACCCCTCCTATAGAAACCCGTTGTCCCTCTTGTAGATTTCCTGTAGGTGCTCCTATAGAAAACACCGAGAGCAGAGATAGGGAGGAAATCGATGGAGGATGGTGGTTATGAGGATGTGGGGGCACAAGAGGACTATTGTGGCTGAGTTGCATCGAGGAAATGAAGAAAAGGTGGTGAGAATACGTGGGGAGGAGTGCTCATTACGCTTTATGGATATTTTCGGTTATGAGTGCTGAGATGGCAAGGTGTACGTTGGCCATATTCAGATGTTGGTTCTCACCTGCTTGGTTATCATGGTCCCTTCTCATAATCATCCCTCATTATTGCATCGGAGTTCACACTTCCTCCCACTACTTGTCCTTGGCATGTAGTGAGGCCCAATCTTCGAAGATAGTTATGGATGCGAGTGTATTATGTGTTGGAAATAATATTGAGGGGGGGGGGTGAATCAGATTATCAAACTCTTTTCAAATTTTATAAAATTTGCAGATGAAACTTGTGTATACCTCCCAAACTTATAATATATTAATCTGTGATGTTGAAAAACTATATAACAAGAACAAATAGAAGCAACAGTCACACCAAAGAACACAAGATATAAGGTGGAAACCCAATGTGGGTGAAAACCACCTGCTGCAATATGTCTCTATCTTCTTTCAATTGGAAACTTCTTTTTACAATGGTTTTGTACTGGTGCAGTCCTTTATCAATATGCAGGCTTCAACCTGCAGAAGGCTACAACCTTCTCTTTTCTTCCAGGGACCACGTTTCATAAATTTTCATACTGGATCCATGAAGATTAAATAATCATCAAGTACATGTGAAACAACCAATAGCTTCTTAGAATGCAGTAGCTAGAGAACAATACTAGTAACCAGACATTGATTCTAAACCCAGAATTCTGCAACAATAGACAAAAAGCAGCCAAAATATATTTCAAGGAAAAGTCCGCAACTTCACCAATAGAAACCTGCGGATATCCGCACTTCTGCCGTGTCTAGCTTGCGTAGCTCCGCGCCTGCTCTTTCTTCTGTTTTGCACAGTTCCACACTGCTCTATCTTCTGTTTTGCGCACCTCCGCACCTGTACTATCTACTCAACTACACACCTCCGCACCTGCGCTGCCTACTCAACTGCGCACCTCCGCACCTGATCCCTCTTCTGGCTTGCGCACCTCCGTACCTGCGCCATATCTCGCCTGCGGACCTCCAGGTATATACACTTTGTCAGTCCTCAATTATACCCCATACTGTTAAATTTATAGATATGATCATGTGCCAAAGAGATCTCGACCCATCAGTAGATCCACCTTATAATGCTTAGGTTTCTCCTTGATTCAGATCTAGCTATCACTCACAAATCGATCACCAAAATTTCAGATCTCGCTCTTAAGATATTCAATCTACACTAGTGAATAGGCCAAATGATCTCCTTCCCTTTTTATAGGCTAGGCCTTTCTCAAACCATGGACCAAAACCATAGAGATCCAATACTAGGGATCCAAAACCTGGGTTCAATATTTTAGATGCAAAACCATGGACCAAAACCATAGGATCAAAAACACCGGACTAAATACCATGGACCAAACATAAGATTTTCCACGTGCACAATTTTCTTTGCATGAAAGTTCGTGCATTTTAGGTTCGCACTTTTTGTTCGGAGTGCATGCGAACATATCCGCATATTATGAGAGGCGAACTTGCGCAACCTTTCAATGACCGCACCTTTTGGACGGTGCACCTGTGGAACCCGAAAATAACACTTTTGTACTATAATTTGTCATCTGATTCCTTTGTCCTGCATCCCATGTATTCTGTCACATCTGATATTTCTTCTGTAGACTCATCTAGTATGAGAGGGTTGCCATCAAGTACAACACATACATCATAATGCCCACAATCTACCCCTTTGGACTTGATGGCAACAATACCCAATCACTCTCCCCCTTTGACATCAAGGGCAAAGGGTGGACCATTCTGCTGACCATTCTCCCCCTGAGGACTTGTTGTATATGCCAAGGTGTACGAAGCTGCTAAAGATCCCTGCTCTACTGAAGTGCTTTCATGCTCCCCCTGACTGTAAACAATGCCTACAAAAGATGTTCTACAAGAAAGAACATGACTCCATACATCATAGGTGACCTTGCTATCATCAAAGACTCATACAAACATCCATCTCCCATCCAAAAAGGGAATAAAACAATTACATACATCATTCATCCCAGGCATAGTGGGGAAACCAAAATAGGTCGTTACATGACCTTGATATGAAAAGAAATAGAGATAAAAGGATTAGTTATCCACAACTATCATCAGCAGTATTTGTCAATCAAGCATATATTCCACCAAAAATGTGGAATCAAACCAAGAACTTTTAAGATAATGCCAACAATGAATTATTAGAAGAATATATGCTCCCCCTCAACTTGTGCCAGATGATCTTTGTCATACCCACACAACTGTATTGGCATATGTACGTGTATCCACCTGCGTACAATCACAGACAAGATTTAGCAGCAAGATGATGCATCAACGACCCCCAGCTTCTGTCTGAGGTATTCAAATGTCTCCCTGGGCAATGGTTTGGTGAGTATATCAACTACTTGTTCCTTGGAAGGAACATACTCCAATTTAACCTTTTGTTCA